>OY482670.1:47882452-47923741 GCA_960531455.1 Urophora cardui | reverse complement strand
CGATCACAAAATGAAATTCTTGTATGGATTTCTAATTCGATGCTTAAAAACAAGCATTTTACATTTCGCTCGCGGTGGACCGCTCAGCGGAAATATTTACCCATATACATATAAGAATTTTGTCATTGAATTTACAATGCAGTCTTTGTGTTACTATTTTTTTTTCTTTAATTTTACATTTAATTTTTTTTTTATGGAAAAGAGAAATTTTAGAAATTCTTTTAAATATTTTTGCAAGACATTTCGTAAAAATTTACTAACACAATTATAACTACTTTTATGTATATTAGAAAAAAATTTATCGCCAGAAACAAAGTTATGTCTTTATTTGCACCACCAACAGCTATACAAAAATACCACTGCCGACCTTAAGGGAAATACATATTTTATGTTTAGGGTGGCCTATTTTAGAAATTCTTACCTCTTTATCAAGTTTTCAAAAACAAAGTAGTACCAAAGGGATCGACCCACAGTGCTTTTGCGTCGAACACATTTCCACATAGATGACGCTAGGTCAATAATTTATTTTTGCAGGCCCAGGTCTGAAGCAGCGTTGCCACTTTGGTACTTTCGTACCAAAACTGGTACTTTGAAAATGATTTGGTACGTTGCTTTTGATTTTGGTACTTTTTCCTTAAAAGCAACGGTTTGGGAAAACAATGTTTATTTATGATGTTTTTGTTTTGGCCAGTCTTCGTTTTATGATTCTAAGTTTTGTTGAGCTTTTTGGCCTTATTTTAATTAAAAAGAATGTTTTGTATACATGTATGTATTTTGTTTATTTATTTATTATTTTGCCCGACGTTTCGGTAAAACTCCTTTACCATCTTCAGGGGTCGACTTTTTTTATTTATTTATTTCAATCTATTTTTATTTTCTATACATTATTTTTGTTCGCCCACTAAAAGAACAATAATTATGTTGATTAATTACGCCGCCAACACGCGATAGGTATCTCAAAGGCGTTTATTTTTTTATTTTTATTTATTTTATTTTATCTTATTTTATTTTATTTTATTTTATTTTATTTTATTTTATTTTATTTTATATTTTATTTAAATTAATTTTATTTTATATTTTATTTAAATTAATTTTACTTTATATATATTTAATTTACTTTATTTTATTATATTTTTATTTAATTTTGTTTTGTTTTACTTTATTTTATTTTATTTTACTTTATTTTATTTTATTTTGCTTTATTTTATTTTGTTTTATATTAGTTTATCTTATTGGTGCAGTGGGTAGAGTGCTCGCCTGCTATACCAGAGGTCTCGGGTTCAAACCCCAGTCCGAGCAAACACCAAAAAAAAAAAAAATTTTCTAATTAGTAAAAATAGAATTATTGCGTTTTTTAAGAGCAGCGGCCACCTCTCGGCAGTGGGCGGCATACCCTCCGAGTGTATTTCTGCCATGAAAAAGCTTCTCACAAAAAATGCATTCGCCGTTCGGAGCCGGCATAAAACTGTAGGCCCACCCAATTAGTGGGAAAAAAACAAAAGGGGCACACCTCGAATTGGGAGAGAAGCTCGGCCATGAAACTCGTCAGAGTTATAATAGCGCCATTGTATTATTATTATTATTATATTTTATTTAAATTAATTTTACTTTATATTTATTTAATTTACTTTATTTTATTATATTTTTATTTAATTTTGTTTTGTTTTACTTTATTTATTTTATTTTAGTTTATTTTAGTTTAGTTTAGTTTATTTTATTTTATTTTATTTTATTTTATTTTATTTTATTTTATTTTATTTTATTTTATTTTACTTTATTTTATTTTATTTTATTTTATTTTATTTTATTTTATTTTATTTTATTTTATTTTTATAAAAATACATATGTATATGTATGTACATATTTGAATAAATGTATGATAGGCATTTAGATAGGTTTGTATAAAAGGCACGTCACTGTGAATTATATGGCGTTAGTACTACAATCTTGATCCGGCATACTTCCACCTTGATCCTTAGCAATTTGTTTTTGTTCATAAACTTTTTGTATTAAAGTTTGTGTAAATTCCAAACACACATCGTCAGCAACAGATCTAGGCAGCTGCTTCAACAGCCACTCAAAAGATGTGAACGCTTCTTTGAAAGGAGTATCGACCGTTTCCCTCATTTTAATTAAATTTGTCTGAGTTTCTATAAATTGGTCAAATTTATTCCATCTCTCTGAGTCCCTGCTTCGAGGTTTTTTTGACTGATTTGGAGCCTATAAGAATACAGATGCATATTAATTCGGTAATTATAAAATGCCTATGTTTAACTCCCAGTCGATATCTCCGGAAAAACATGGCTCGCTGATGAGCTCTCCGCCTTCGCTGCCACTTTTTGATTTACCGCTTGCTTTTGCGTGATAGCGGTAGCTTTCCCGCAAACTCACCCATGCGGCCTTACATTCACTTCCTGCGAAATATAAGCCAAATATGTATGAATGTTCATATGGTATGTATCTATGTATGTATATGTGTACATAGGATTATGGAAACGAACTTACCTGGCTTATTAAGAGATTCACCAAAGTTGGCTCAAGCTTGGTCAACAGCGTTCTTATTACAATGTAATTGGTCGCTTATGTCCCAAATTCTGGGCCAAGTTTTCACCTCAGCAATAAGTAACCGTTTCTCTTCCTTTCTTTTCTTTCGTTCTTTTTTTGGCGCTTTTTTGCGTCTATTTCCATATTTCAGGTTTTTGAATATTATTTAAAATATTTTTAATTTTTGAATCTATCAAAATTTCTTCAAGAAAAAAGAACTGCTCATTTATTTCTTATCGAAAACAGAGTTTCTTTACTCATTAATTTTCAAAAAAAAAAATTAAAAACAGGTAGTAGAAAATGGGTTTTATTTCTTGAGAGCAGTGGACTGGCTTAAGAAAATTTGATATAAGAAATTTACTTAAGCATTTCTTAAACGTTTTTTAATATGAAATTTTTAAATTTCTTGGGAGGTCTGGACTAAGCTTATACCGGTCGTAGCATTGTGCCACCAACAATTACCGTGTATTTTGTTAGAGCTTTTTGGCAAGTAGTTGCCAAAATTAGCAAACAAATTGTGTGGAGGGAATAAGGTAACTCAATTTGATCTTCGTGTGATGTGGCACTTGCTCCTAGGGAAGAAAAAAAATCAGCGGCTGTTAGTGAGCCGTGATCACTACTCAATAAATATACATGTATCAAATATTATAAATGGAAATAGAGTGATGGAGATGTAAAAAGTTAATTAAATTTAAAGCGCGATAATTTTATTAATTTTTGGTGTGTTTTCTTTAATTTTTTAAACTCTTTTTTGTTTTTGTTAACGTTAATATCGCACCTTAAAAGCGGTGTCCCTTTTGACTCAAAAATAGCAATTTTACCTACTTAGCCTTTTCAACATCATTGCTTGTAAAGAAAAAAAGACTTTTGGCTCTTGAAAATTTTTGAATTTTGAGTTGTGTCAATTTATGATTTAGGGTGCGATATACTGATATACTGAAGTTAATTTTCCATTAAAAAATAATAAATGAAAAAAAAAACCATTTGTCTACTACGACTGTTACCACGAAAAAATCTGTTTGGTACTCTCAAAAGCAATTTGGTACCATTTTTGGTACGAGGAAAAATATGATAGTGGCATCACTGGTCCGAAGGGAAAATAAAAAACCGGTTTCCGTATGCAAATTTATATTTCGGGAACTCCACAGTGTGGGGAATAGTGTCAATTGACATTCTCATTGTTCGTATTTGCCAGTAGCCGGTTCTACGCATCGGAATGACTCGGGGTTTCTCCGACCAGGGGCTGTTATTTCGGTCTATCCCTGTCTGGACCGAGACGAAAATCTTACAAATTAAGTCCTCTTAAGCAATGCCTGACAGCAGGCTTGCTCAAAACTTTCCTCCAAATTGCAGGTATTGAGCCAAACCTGTATATTATGCTGCGTATGTCACAGGAGACTCCACCCAAATGCAACATCGGTCAGATGCAACACTTGCAATGGGTGGAGCCACCTAAGAGGTTGCTCAGGTCTTAAGACCCACAGAGATTGGTCCAGTATTTATGTTGCACCCTGCTGCACCCGTCGGCGACAACACCACCAGCGCCACTAACAACCACACAAGCGGCAGCAACACACCAATATGCACTGCGCAGCAGAAGCAACAACAACACAAAACAAGTACCACCACCTCAAAGACCTCAACAACATCAGGCTGGCAACAACACCACCCAGCCTGCAGCACCAGTAACTATTTGCTCCGTGTACCGGTTGAGAGTACCTGGGAACGTGACATCTGTCAAATGCAACTCATGCATGGGATGGTGTCACTTTCGCAGGTGTTCTGAACTACGCACAACGAGAGCATGGACCGCTGCATACATTGCACGATGGTGCCCAACAAGACAGCAACAAACGAATATTACAGGGACAAACCCATCTCCCCAGGTTCCACAAGCACCCCCAGTAAGCAATGTGCAGCAGTCCCTCACCCCGAGAGTTAACACCACCCCCCTCGCAGTTACAAACTCCTGCAAATAAACTGCAATGGCCTAAGGGGAAAGATCACAGAGATAACGGACTTTATGAATAGGAATGGCGTCCCTATAGCTGCGGTAAAAGAAACAAAGCTGACATCAACATCAGCTTTAGTCAGCCATGCAGGCTATAACATCCACAGAAAGGACCGCGCACGGGAAAATGGTGGTGGCCTCGCATTCATCACGCCTAACACAGTAAGACGCTAGTCTTGTCGACCCAGACATCGACCGCAGGGATACTACCCTAGAATTTCAGGGCAGAGTTATCCGATCCGGCGATGCAGTTCTCGAGATCTTCAATGTCTATATACCCCCTGTCGCCTGCTGTCCTGCGGGCTATCTACCCGACATTAGCATGCTATTGAATGGGGATAACCACATGATAGTAGAAAACTTCAATGCACATCACGATCTTTGGTATCGCTTTTTTGCTTATATATATGAGGAGGCAATATCTCGCAGAACAGATAGACGACGGACTGGGACAGCTACACCAAACTCACAGAGAGCACCTTTGGAGCTTCCCCCACCCCAACCGATGTGCTACGTGGAGAAATGAAACTATGCAAGGTCATTGTCAAGGCCTTTGCACGCTTCATCCCGGCTGGAAGGATCCCAGATATCCGAACAAATTTCTCGGGTGAGGCCTCTGCTCTGTCCCGGGAGCGAGACCGAATCCGACCCGGGAGGCCCCCGCATAAAGAAGTCGGACCCGAAAAGATGCGCGTACCTATTTGGTCGACAAATCTTACAGCATCCCTCGGTGGATAAAGCCAATCGTCGAACCCTCATGCGGCTGCGCCACTTGCTTTCTCAACTAGGGAGATTCTTCTTCTTCTTAATTGGCGTTTAACAGTCTAGACGATTCTGGCCGAGTCCAACAGAGCGCGTCAATTGCTTCTGTTTCGTGCATCGCTGTCCACCTGATTTTCCCAACGCAGTGGAGGTCTCCCTTTTCTTTTGCGTTCAGCGGGTTTCGATAGAAATACCTTCTTGGCCGGAGCGCCTTCATCCATTCTCACAACATGACCTGCCCAACGCAGCCGCTGGATCTTTATTCGCTGAACAATGTCGATTTCTGTGTAAAGTTCGTACAGCTCATCGTTAAATCTCCGTCGATACTCGCCCACGCCAACGAGTAAAGGTCCATAAATCTTCCGAAGAACTTTCCACTCGAATACTCTCAAGTGCCATCTCATCTGATTTTGAAATTGTCCATGCTTCTGCGCCGTACATGAGTACTGGAACGATGAGCATCCTGTAGAGTGTGATTTTTGTTTGTCGAGAGAGTACTTTACTTTTCAGCTGCCTACTTAGTCCAAAGTAGCATTCATTGGCAAGCGTGATTCTTCGTTGGATCTCCGTGCTGACATCATTTTTGGTGTTAATGCTGGTTCCCAAATAGGCGAAGTCCTTAACAGTTTAGAATTTATAGCTGTCAACAGTGACGTGGCTGCCAAGGCGAGCTGCTTCTTTGTGTGATTACAGGAGGTACTTCGTCTTAACCGCCAAACCCATTTTATTAGCCTATTTATCCAGCTTGGAGAAGGCAGAACATACGGCGCGAATGTTAGTGCCAATGATGTCGATATCATCGGCGTACGCCCGCAGTTGTACACTCTTGTGGTATAAAATGCTTCCTGTATGGTTAAGTTCTGCAGCTCGCATTATCTTTTCCAGCATCAAATTGAAGAAGTTACACGAAAGGGAGTCACCTTGTCTGAAACCTCGTTTGGTCTCGAACGGTTCGGAGAGGTCCTTCCCAATTCTGACGGAGCTGGTGGTGTTAGTCAACGTCATTTGACATAGCCGTATAAGTTTTGCACGGAAACCAAATTCAGACAATGCGGCATATAGGCAATTCCTATTCGTGCTATCAAAAGCGGCTTTAAAATTGACAAAGAGATGGTGTGTGTCGGTTCCTTTTTCATGGGTCCTTTCCAGTATTTGGCGTATTGTGAAAATCTGGTCGATGGTAGATTTACCAGGTCTGAAGCCACACTGATAAGGTCCAATCAGATTGTTGACGATGGGCTTCAGTCTTTCGCACAATACACTTGCTAAGACCTTATATGCGATATTCAGGAGGCTTATCCCACGATAATTGGTGCGTACTGTGGAGTCTCCTTTTTTGTGGATTGGGCAGAGCACACTTAATTTCCAATCGTCGGGCATGCGCTCGTCCGACCATATTCTGCATAGGAGTTGATGCATGCTCCTTATCAACTCTTCGCCACCATGTTTGAATAGCTCGGTTGGCAAGCCGTCAGTGTCCGGTGCTTTATTATTCTTAAGCCGAGATACTGCTATTCGCACTTCGTCACAGAGATGTGATACGTAGGGAAAATTCCCTACATGTGGATATTTTAGTCGGAAAAAAGTGACCGTAGGGAAAGAAGGACAGATTTTTATAAAATAGCTTAATGTAGGGATTTTTCGGCAAAGTCAAATCAAAATTTCAATTCAACTTTTTTTCACTTCAACACTGACTGTCGATCTGAATAATGAAAATGCTGCGAAGACGAGTTAAATCGCGTACCCTTCAATGACGTAATAGGAGAGGGAATACCGTATAGTGAACTATCTAGTGACACGATACTTTTAATCAGGGCATCGGAGCAAAAGATTTTTTTGCTCTGGCTACGCTCTTAGCTCCGAATTTTTTTTCCCTCTTACGACCAACTAGATGGTATTTTGTTGGTATTTCGTTTCGCTTTTTCAATATAGGTTGCTCGCTTACACCAACGGAAAACTGTATTTGACCATCTCCTTCACACAAACAACCTTGTAGAATACCAGAAAAAACGTAGTGTCATATGGGCTAAAGCAAAGTATTTGACGCAATAACTTTGTTTTATTATTTTTTAGAGAAATGCTGTACCTATGATAGTATCAATGAAATGTTTCGTTCCCTTACATATTTATATGCCTACGTCTACCTACCTATATATCGCACGTTTTATTCAATAGGGATTTAACTTAAAAAAAAAATTTTTTTGGGAAAACGCAAACAAACTTTTAGAGCCTATACACACTTGCGACTCAATCGATTTAGTCGGGCTTTGATTTGCATGGGAATGTATGGAAGCATTCACACTACATTCAATTAGTCGAACAACTGAAACAATTGGATTTGCATACAACAGCCCCATTCGACTAAATCGATTGAGTCGCAAGTGTGTATAGGCTCTTATAATTTCAAAGAGTTTCCTTCTACGGCTAACTACAAAATCACTTTTATTTCCGCCATTCTTATCGTTTTGAGTATTTTATAAGACTAGACTCAAAGGCATGACCCAGTTATTGAAATATATGGCAAAACCCCAGAAATCAAAAATTTCGAGTTAAATCCCTATTGCATAAAACGTGCGATATATATGTTACATACAACGCATTAATACATATATTTTTTTATTATAATAATTGTTCAAAAGAGTAAATCATCAGTAGGGCAACAGAAGATATGCAAATGCATATTTTTCTGTTGCAGTCCTATTTACATATGATAAATATATATAGGCGTTTTAGCTCAAGACGAAGAGCATAAGCCTAACTTGTTAGGGCATATTTTCGCATATTTAGGTCAAAAGGCTTATTTTTGCATATTTTGACTTATTTGCATATTTTTGGCATATTTTGCTTTAAATTCATATTTTAGCATAGTATTTCGTCATATTTTTCCATCTCACTCGTAAAATTGTTTTTATTTAAATTTTTTACTCTGGCAACTTTGTTTTGTATATGCGCATACTATTTGCCATTCCTCTTTTTCTGACAAGTTCAAGGCGAATTTAATAATTTTCGCAATGCTTCATTCAAATGTGTTACACGAATCAGCTGTGTATCTACATATGTACATAGGCATACGTCAGACGGTTAATATATATTGATGAAATCTGTGGATCGCGATTCATATTGACAGTGTAGCATCGAGTATTGATGGATCGCGATTCTGGATCGCAGAATGTTTAGAAATTTTGAAATCCGCGATTCGGATCGCAATATTGGCAATAAGCGAATTGAAAGTGAAAGTGCGAAAAGGACGGAAGTAAAATATCTTGTACCTCAGAGCGAGAAAAATATCGCAATATGCATATTGAACGTGTAGCACTACACGCTACATAGTGACTGAAATTCTTACTTTTAAATACGCCCCGATAACTTCAGTTGACGTGGAAAGATCTTTTTCTACGCTTAAAAACTTACCGCGACAATCGACATAGTTTTCTATTTGAAAATTTATCGCAAAATTTTGTAGTTGACAGCAATTTGAATAAATAAGTATTCAAGTTTTGCACTGGAATTTTGATTTCCATCCACACATAAAATTTTAAATTCATGCACATAAATATATGTATGTATGTATATATTTTCGTAAGTACAAATACTTGTTTTCTTTTTGTAACGAAGATGTGTTTCGCAAATGTGAATTTTTTTATTTCGTCTTTTGAACCTATAAAATGTACCTTTAATAAACATAATTTTTTGTTACAAAGTGTTCTAATTTTATTTAAAACTAATTTTTGATATTTGTTCGAGTTTGAATCTGGAACCTCTTACATGAAAGGTGGGCACACAACCTACCATGCCGTATATCTTTTTATTAAGTACTAGCAAATACACGTCCCGCTTCGCAGCGACGAACAAAAGTTTTCTGTTATGATGGGTCTTTACCTTTACCTTTACATTTACCTCTACCTTTACCTTTACCTTTACCTTTACCTTTACTTTTACCTTTACCTTTACCTTTACCTTTACCTTTACCTTTACCTTTACCTCTACCTTTACCTTTACCTTTACCTTAACCTTAACCTTAACCTTTACCTGTACCTTTACCTTTACCTTTACCTTTACCTTTACCTTTACCTTTACCTTTACCTTTACCTTTACCTTTACCTTTACCTTTACCTTTACCTTTATCTTTACCTTTACCTTTACCTTTACCTTTACCTTTACCTTTACCTTTACCTTTACCTTTACCTTTACCTTTACCTTTACCCTTACCTTTACCTTTACCTTTACCTTTACCTTTACCTTTACCTTTACCTTTACCTTTACCTTTACCTTTACCTTTACCTTTACCTTTACCTTTACCTTTACCTTTACCTTTACCTTTACCTTTACCTTTACCTTTGCCTTTACCTTTACCTTTACCTTTACCTTTGCCTTTACCTTTACTTTTACCGGGACCATCCATCACCATCCGGGCTCACTACTTGAACCATCTCTGGGAAACCGACTTAAAAAATAAAAATGACAATATCAGTATGTTGAAGCCCTGCTCGACACCTTTCATTTGATACCAATATCGTTTAGAAACATTCGAGGGTCATCTGGGTCCACGTTTTGACCCATATTTGGGGACCCGGCCTAGGCGTCGCAATGAAAATAACTTTATGTTAAAGGCCTGCTCAGCACCTTTCATTTGATACCCATATTGCTCAAACACTTGCTGGGTCACTCTGGGTCCACATTTGGGCCTATATTCCGGGAAGTTCCCTATTATGTGCGCTAATACCATATGAATCCACTGTGAAAATTTCATAAAGATCGGTTGATTACTTTGGGAGTCCATAAAGGACACACACACACATTCATTTTTATATAATAGATATAAACAAAATTTTAAGGGCATATTTTCAGTGCTTAAACTAAGTTTTAAGAGCATATTTTTAGCGCTTAAACCATATTTTTAAGGACATATTTTTAGCGCTAAAAACGAGTTTTTTAGGGCATATTTTCTGTTGCCCTAATCATCAGTATTTTATTGTAATTTTTTTTGATTTCTTTGAGAGCCAGTGTGTATGCAGTATGCAGTAGAACAGCCGATTTTCATTATTTAGTAAAAGAAAAAACGTTCATCTACTGCCGTGCGGTTTCTTCATTGTTCTAGCATGGAAATAACTAAAAAAAGTGTAGGGAATTACGTAGGGAAAATTTGAAACAAGCGTAGGGAAAAGTAGGGATTTTTTTCTTGCTCTGTAGGGAAAAAAAAAAAAAGTATCTACCATCACTGCTTCGTCATGATCGGGTGGTGCAACATGCCTACCATCATCTGCAATTGGGGAGGATTCGGGTCGTACATCTTCTCCTTCAGCAATTTCACTGTTGCCATTATCTATCAAAGATGAGAAGTGATCCCTCCTCAACTTAAGTACACTGTGGACATCAGTTATCAGATCGCCGTTATCATTCCGGCAGGAATTTGCCCCGGTCTTGAAACTTTCAGTCATCCGCCTGATTTTTTTTATAGAATTTTCGAGCATCGTTCCTACCCGCCAGCATCTCAAGCTCTTCACACAGCGCGCCTTTCAGCCTCCCTTTTCTTCTTTCGAAAAAGGCGCCTCTCTTCCTTCCTCGCCGTTCGATAACGCTCCCATACGCTTCGCGTTGCGCCCGCACACAATGTAGCCCTGTAGGCGGCATTGTTTCTTTCCAACGCATCGCGACATTCCTTATCGTAGCAGGTGTTTTTGCGGGCTCGCTTGTTCCTATAGATTCCTCAGCGGCGATACGAAGTGAACGAGCGATGTGTTCCCATTCCTCAGATACATCGTTTAGTGAAGGATTGCTCTCATGGAGCAGGAGTGAGAGCCGAGTGGTGTATTCATTGGCTGTATGAGTCATGTGCAGCCTTTCAACTTCAAACATTCCTTGCAATCCTGTTGGCACATTCTTTGCTGCACAGAGGCGGGTGCGTAATGGTCAGAGGCGACATTGGGACCACTGATTGTGCACGATCATGACGTGATCAATTTGATTTCGCGTTTTTCGATCAGGAGACAGCTATGTGAGTTGGTGTATTTTTTGTACTGCTAATGACCATGTTTCGTGACCCGGCGAAGCCGATCAGCCTCGTCCCATTGGGACTGGTTACGTCGTGGAGACTGAATTTTCCGCTTGATTTGCCGAAAGCCTTCGATACAGTAAACCACGCCACCCTATTGGAGGACCTTGACAACTCGAGCCTCTCACAGAGACTAAAAAGGTGGACCACGAACTATTAGAGTGGTCGGCAGGCGTCGGTAGACCTCAGAAATCAAGTATCAAAACCAAGGATAATAAAGCAAGGAGTTCCGCAGGGTGGTGTCATTTCTCCTTTGCTTTTAAATTATTATATCTCCCGCCTCCCGCTCCACCTGAAGGAGTCGACTTGATTTCCTACGCCAACGACTGTACGATTATGGCCTTTGGCACCGACATTGACGACATGTGCTTCAAAATTAACAGATATCTCTCTGACCTTTCCTGTTATTTCTCATCCCGATCCCTAGAATTACAACCCTCGAAGCCCTCCGCGACCATATTTACGACATGGACGAAGGAGATAAGACTAGAGTTAGGCATACGGATAGGGAATATACCCATCCCTACCGTAAACAACCCAAAGATATTGGGCGTTACCTTCGACAGTCTTGCCTCCTTCTCCGTGCATACGACCACTATTGCTAATAAGGCCCAGTTCCGTAGCAAAAACCTCAAGTCGCTTGTCATCAGCGCATGGGGCAATGATAAAGAATCAATAATTGCAACATACAAAGCAATCGGCCGGCCGGTCCTCAACTATGCATCGCCAGTGTGGTCGCCGGGAACTTCGAGAACCCAGTGGCAGAAACTTCAGGCCTGCCAAAACTCGGCGCTCAGAACAGCCACAGGTAATCTCCTTATGGCGCCGGAACACCATTTACATCATGAGGCACAGGTACTAGCAGTTAGAGAACACAATGGGATGATAAACAAGCAGTTCCTATTGGGGTGCCATCGCAGGGGCCATCCCAATAGCCACCTGTTACAACCCGAACCTCTCCCTACGGCCCATCAGGAGCCTCCTTTTCAACCTCTCCCCAGAGGTAGAGAAGTACAACAAACAGCACCTAGACCCAACGGCGTACAAGCAGGCCATAGAGAGATTCACACTGACACCCTCACCACCTTTGTTTCAGTCGATCCGTCATACGTAATACTTAAGGACCAACTACCCCCATATCAGACTAGGAATTGGAGCTGCCTATAGAAACCCGCGTCACCCTCGCGCAAATACGGTCAGGCTTTTGTAGCCGCCTCAGCTTATACAGGGCCAGAATAGACCCTGACATACCCAACGTATGCCCGGCATGTGGAGAGATGCCGCATGACACACGACATCTCTTTACATACCCACTCAAACCAACTCACTTAACCCCTCTGTCCCTTTGGACCAGGCCAAAAACGCTACCTCATTCCTAGGCCTCCCGTTAAGTGAGCCTGACGAAAATTTGTGAGATAATCGTGCCGACTAGGCAGAGTTTATTACTGCTATAACAACAACAAAAACAACAGAGATAGGTAAGTATACATATATAACTTACATGGTGCTAACTTTTCATACAATTCGATCAGCTCTTTGATGTGTTCCATTTTCAAGTTGAGTTTATCGTCAGGTACAACCATTAGTTCCTTAGGATCAGTACCAATTAATTGAACTAATTGTATTTTTGCTTGACAAATGAAATAGTGTCTATTAGTGAGCCATTTCTGATAATGCCGAATATACCTGTAAAAAATAAATGTGTACATAGTATGTATACGCTTTCATCGAAATCGAAAACTCTTTGAAATCCACAAACGTGGACTTAATGCCGTCCCGACTGACAATTTGTGTTTTCGATCTGTTTTCGTTGATACCGATCGGGTACATCAGACGGTCAATATATATTGATGAAATCCGTGGATCGCGATTCTGGATCGCAAAATATTCAGAAATTTTGAAATCCGCGGGCCGGATCCCAATATTGATAATACGGATTGACTGTATAGCATCAAAATTTTGCGATCCATCAATATGTATACTTAGAAATTTTAAAATCCGTGATCTGGATCGCAGTATTGACAATAAACGAATTGAAAGTGAAAGTGTGAAAATGACGGAAGTAAAATATTTTGAACCATATTGAACGTGTAGCACTAGTTTGCGATCCATCATTTATATATATTTTTTTACTACATGTTTCTATCAAGTTCCAAATGATTTATTTGACAGGCTATAGCGTCCAAATTAGAAATAAGTCTATTCTGACGAATTTTCGCCAGCGTTTTCGTTCTGTTAATTCTCATATACTGCTGTGTATTAAAAAAAAAAAAAACTGCTGGATAGGGTTCCAACGATATCATTAAGGTATCGATACTTCTACTTGCTTCTTTTACTTCATTTATTTAAAGAGTATCAGTATAGTAAGCTTTTACACAGTGCAACACTAGTTTGGGGGGCTGAATGATTCTACCACAGAATGAAAGGCCTTGGTACATATAGTAAAACCTCCAAATATTTTTCCACTCTCAGGTCAAAGTTGTTGGCTATGGTCACTTCAATTAGAAATTATTTTGAAAAAGTGTTTTTTAGAAAAAGTGGAAAAAAAGGTTGAAATCCATATCGGATCGAAATATGAAATTCAGGAGCTTATATTAAAATTACGCGAAGAAAAATTTTATAGAATATCTCTCCGAAAAGGGTATTTTTTCGAAAATTCCATCAAAAATATTATTTTCGAGGTCGTGAGAGGGTTAAAATGTTCTAGGATATTGTGCGTCGGAAAAATTCACTAGGGGTCTTCTAAGGCAAAATCTTTATAAAAAAGGTTATTAAGTCCCAAGGAAACAAAAAAAAGCAAAAATGCCCCTTGAACTATGCAACGATTATTATATTTTATCAGCTCTTTTCCTTTCCTGTTCCAATGCCAAATGCGTATGGTGGTCCCAAAAATCCTATTGCTGGGCAGAGCTTGGCTTGGAATTTTCTTCATATGTACATTAGGGCGAAGTGAATTGGGGCTTTTTTTGAAATCATTATTGCTCTACCTGCAGAAAGTTGTCTTTATAGAACAGAAGTAAGACTGCAAAAAATTATTGGCCTAGTCCTTTATTTGGAGGTGCCCCAATTCCAAAGTATCGATACTTATTGGTATCGGCGAAATATCGGAGTGAAAAAGCATCGAGTAAAAAAATTCTCGGTTTCACAACAAAAGTATCGAGTATTTACTTGTACTCGGTGGTATCGTTGGAACCCTACTGCTGGATATACAAAGAAAAAAATTAATGATGATGGTACAACTGTGTGGAGGAAATGAAGAAAACGCAACAACAACGCAACCGAGATTTCAGAGCAGCTTATCAAGGAGCTTAAGCTTTCAAGGTAAATAAGGGCTGGTTTTACCATCGAGAAAATTTTCCAATATGATACCATTCGTTGAAAAAGTTATTAGGGGTTATAGAGGAGGTCCTCCTGATTCTAAATCCAAAAGTCTCGTCGAACGGAAATGTTTGTATTTGTTGTAGTTCAGGAGATATTCCTTGGTAAAGTGGCTATTCCTTTTGCGTTGGCAGCCTTCGGACGCGCTTTAAAAAACTACCTAAATCTCAGCCGGCAGAATTCTATTTCTAGATTAATATCGGCATATTTTAGATAAATCTACATATCGACGGCTGAGAATAAGATCGCCCTATTTCAAAAATTGTTCAAAAACGCCCTATTTGAAAAATTGTTTCAATGACGTCCTATTTCAGATTTTGTTTCAAAAACGCCCTATTTCAGAATGTGTTTCAATAACGTCCTATTTCAGAAAATTATTCAAAAAAGCCCTATTTCAGAGAAATATATATGGAATTTTCTCTGAAATAGGGCGTTTTTTTCGGATATATTTTATTGTATCATTCTTTGAGAATATAACAATTTTTATAAAATCTTAACCTAGAATACAACTCGTTATTCGTTGCCACTGCTTCAAATAACATTTGGATGAAAATCAGTTTTATTTAATATAAAATAAATACTTGTGAAGACATATCTGTAGTAGTATACTTATGTGAGTATTTTTTGGCTTTACTTATAGTATGTATGTACGTAATTTCATTTTATATTCGGCTTGATGTTCTTCATTTTCATTATATAGTATGTATTTATGCCGTCGGAATGGAGTGGAGGACAGGATCCTCAAGGAAACAATTGTGTGTTGCAAAAGTAAATGCTGTTGCAGTTTACGGATTGGAAGGAATTCCAATAAGCTGCATGTACGAAATCAGGAGTTTTTACGGCCGAATGGGATAGGATCGTACGGAACACTCATGTATTAGTAAAGGCTGTTGCAGCTTTCGGAATGGAAGGAATTGCAGTAAGTTGCATTTTTTAAATTTGGAGGTTGTACGACCTAATAGGATAGGCTCCTCGAAGTTTTAATTTTAGTGGCTCTAGCCATGGTCACAATTAAGCAGAATATCCTTTCTTTTTAACCGCTTAGAATACCTCTGTTCTAATAGATTCTTAGCCAATATGTTTGGATGGTTGACTAGCCTGCTTGTGTAATTAGATTGTGTTTTTGTTATTTCTTCACTCACAGTGTTTATCTTTAGGTCGCTATGGATAGCGGAATTTTTCATATACCAAGGCGCTCTACATATTGACCTTAACGTTTTGGACTGCAGTCGTTGGATTCTTTCTAAGGTGGATTTGGATGCTGAACTCCAAAGTTGCATCCCATATATCCAAGATGGTTTAATCACCATGTTAAATAATAGTAATTTGTTCTCCAAGCTCAATTTGGGTTTTGGACCAATTATCCATTGTAATTTGTTTATTTTCAACTTAGATTGAACTATTTTGTTATCAATGTGATTTTTCCATGTCAATCTTCTATCCAGTGTGATACCAAGGTATGTTACGAAGTCTTTCTGGGGTATCGTTTCACCATTTATTGAAACTGAAGGGCATGTGTCTCTTTTTAGCGTAAAAGTTACTTGGATGCATTTGGACTCATTGACTTTAATTCTCCAGGTCGAAAGCCACTCCTCTAGTGTTTTTAGATGGTGCTGTAGTCGACTTGTAGCCACGATGGGATTTGAGTGGAAATGTTATATGGAAGTGTGCGTCTTAGTTTGTAGAATAGCCCTTCCAGCCATACTTTGTCGAAGGTCTGTGCCACATCTAAGAATACTGCAGGGCAATATCGTTTGGTTTCAAAAGCGGACCGTATGTTTGATACGATTCTATGCACTTGCTCTATCGTACCATGTTTCTCTCTAAAGCCAAATTGGTGACTTAGTATTGTCCCATGCAATTCCAAGATGGGCTGCATTTTTCTCAGCAACAATTTTTCAAATATTTTGGAAAAAATTGAGATTAGGCTTATTGGTCTATAAGAGCTCACCACTGTCGGATTTTTGCCTGGTTTGGGAATCATTATTATTTCGGATAGTTTCCACGTTTCAGGAAAGTGGCATAGGTTTAGGAGACTGTTGAAAATATATAGTAATAACTTAGTTCCAACTGGAGGGAGCTGTTTTATCATTTCGCCCGTTATCCTGTCATACCCAGGTGCCTTGTTTTTCCGAATGTCGTTAGAAACAACGTTGATCAAGTCGTTTATATGGAATCGAAGGGCAACTGCTGGTAAGGGCGAAACAGTTTCAAGGGGGATGTTGTTGCCTTGATTAGAAGTAAATACAGTTGAAACATGACTTGCAAATGCGATTCCTTTCTCTTGGTCGCTTCGAGCAAAGTCGCTATTATGCAACCGTAATGGAGGGTCCTGCAGGACTAGCCTTTTGAAATTTTTAAGTGCGCGCCACAGGGAGTATTCTGTTGCAGGTGTGGCTGATAGTGATATCAATCTATTTTGAAAATCTGTTTCTCTGCTAGTCACCAATAGTTCTTGAAGTTCTTTCGTGCATTTGTTTAATTCGTATTTCAGAGATGGAGAACGGAGCCTTTGCCAGTCTCTCCTAAGTTTTTCTTTCTTCAATACTAAGTTCGTGATGGCTTCCCCCTTCAGGAAACTGGGATTTTGGGCACATGTTCTTTTAATCCGTGAGTTGGTTGCTACTCTTGCTGCCATTTGGAGAGCGTGAGTGAAACCGATAATCGCACTGTCCACCTCGCCAGGTGACTTGGGCTTGCATTTAAGTTAATATGGGAACTTATGTATGTTTTTTTTGTACTTAAGCCAGTTAGTATATTTATTAGTTAAGCTAGGATTTAGTTCGTAAAAATCTGGGGTTGTGTTAATAGTTATAAGGCTAGGTGAGTGATCGAAAGATGATAGATCGAAAAGTGATTTTATCTGAACTCTTTCTCGCTCTAGGCCGCGAGTAACACCAAAGTCGATGAGGTCGGCACCACCAGAACTATCATCTATATCAGTGTCGGCCAAAATGCATATTTCCTATGCCCGGGGCATAGGCTAGCTGCAATAAAATAAAAAAAAAAAAACAAAAAAAAACGTATCCTGAATTTTTTTTTGTGTGATGAACTAACATATTCTTTATCATATCACATTAACAGAAATTAATTTCACCCGCGCTCCCGCGAGTTTTAATTATTCTCCTAATGGGCCAAAAGTGCATTTTTGAAATTACATTTATAATGACATATTCAAAATTAAAAAAAAAATGTTCGTACGTGATTTATCCCTCAATATTTCTCTGTAATATAGAAAGTAGTTCATATTATGAAATGCAGTAGCTCACTTTTGAATTAGCTGCACAGGTTTTATTATATATTGTTTTTTACGCAGGGTAAAAAAAAAATTATCAAAAAAATTGGGAAATTTTAGAACCAAATTAAAAAAAAATAAAAAAAAACGTATCCTCATATGCATATGCATATATAATGTGTTACAAAATCACAAAAATAATTATCACAACGCGAACTTACATGTATGTATGTATATTAAAAACTATCGGAAAAAACCATATTACAGACATATTTACATATATACATATAGACATAAAAACATAAAAACACATAAAGGTTGTTCTATCTCTGTTATTTTGGCCTGGCAAATTTGCCGAGATGACATAAGTGTGATAAATTTGCCGAGCACAACAACAAAATACACGTCTTGTCAAATTTGGAGCTTCGGCAAATTTCTCATACCCCAACCCGTGATATGTGATATCATGAGAAAAATATCACGGGAAATGCAACCATGTTATTACATTCACAATGGTCTTCTATGAGAAGTGAGTTTGAATTTATGTTTCTAGTTCTTTTTTTTTAAGTATTTTATTTTATTCAGATAAAAAATTAATTAATTCGAAATTGAAGCAACAAAGCAAAGTGACAACAGTTGTATAAAGAGTGGAAAGAATATGACTAACATGCTAGTTCACAATGAAGTCAGTTAGAATTTTATTTTCTTAAAGGTGCGCTCTCTCTGTGTGGCAAATTTCTCAAGATATCATGATATCTCGGCAAAAATATTAGACACAGAGAACAACCTTATACTTTTTATTAAGGTACGCTAGTCAGACTAATTAACAATCATAAACAGCCTTGGGCAAAACCTTAGCACCTGCTAAATGAGAGTAAGCGCCCGTGTACGTATACACACCGATTGTCACTACTACAGCCAAATAAAGAGCGTAAAACGAGCGCTTACGATGGGACTTGGCGATCGTCCTTTAGGAAAAATAATCAGTTTGCCTTCGACTGGCGTGAAAGCAAGTGGTCGCTAGGTGATCGTCGCTTGAAATTCTTTTATTCTATTTGCAGATGCCAAACAACAAGCATATGTATGTGTATACGTACGTTGTTTCATAATTTCGCGAAGCGTCCGCGCATGACCCTGCTCGCTCAACATCTGCATGCAGACTGATTATTTTTAGTAATTTTTCACTTTATCCTACAGTAGGCGCACCAACACACACTCATTTTTTAGTAATGGCTTGAGTGTAGTGGTGCCCAAGGCTGGCTATGATAGTATTGAAGTAAGTGAGAGATATACTCTCATTTGCTGTTTGTTATACCATTCATGAACATGAAGTAGTATTATCACTTTGTGCCAAACACGAAGTATTTTTATGTACAATTTATCATTTGTCGGAATCGGCCAAATCGGACCAGTACAACATATAGCTCCAATACAACTGATTGTTAAGATATAGATATTTTTGAGTACACCTTCTTCAATTAAACAGATAAAATTTAATTTCTCTCATTCATGAATGGTATAACGTATAACGATTTCATTTCCACACCATGTACTAATATTCATCAAAAAAGCTTGTATACGGAATTTGAGCATTCTAACTTAATTAGTTTCGAAAATAATTGAAATTTCATGTTTTTTCGCGACACCCGTTATATGGGGGGTGGGAGTATTTGTCTTCAGATTGATTTCATATTCACACCATGTACTAATATTCATCAAAAAAGCTTGTATACCGAATTTGAGCGTTCTCACTTAATTAGTTTCGAAAATATTTGAAATTTCATGTTTTTTCGCGACACCCGTTATATGGGGGCTGGGAGTATTTGTCTTCAGATTGATTTCATTTTCACACCATGTACTAATATTCATCAAAAAAGCTTGTATACCGAATTTGAGCATTCTAACTTAATTAGTTTCGAAAATAATTGAAATTTCATGTTTTTTCGCGACACCCGTTATATAGGGGTGGGAATATTTGTCTTCAGATTGATTTCATTTTCACACCATGTACTAATATTCATCAAAAAAGCTTGTATACCAAATTTGAACGTTCTAACTTAATTAGTTTCGAAAATATTTGAAATTTCATGTTTTTTCGCGACACCCGTTATATGGGGGGTGGGAGTATTTGTCTTAGATTGATTTCATTTTCACACCATGTACTAATATTCATCAAAAAAGCTTGTATACCGAATTTGAACGTTCTAACTTAATTAGTTTCGAAAATATTTCAAATTTCATGTTTTTTCGCGACACCCGTTATATGGGTGGTGGGAGTATTTGTCATCAGATTGATTTCATTTTCACACCATGTACTAATATTCATCAAAAAAGCTTATGTTCCAAATTTGAGCACTCTAGGTCCATTTTTACTATTTATGACCGTTTTTTTGTATGAAACGTTCCCATTGTGCGCCACTAGTGATTTTCTGAGTACTCTTTTCCTTTAAGGAAGTATACACCAAGGCTGCAAAATAACGTTATTTTTAACAATAAACAAAAAAATTTGTTTTTACATGGCCGTTTTAATTCTAATGATTATTTTATGTGAATTTTATATGAGCTATTAGCCAGTTTATAATTGAGAAAAATTTTTTCAATTTTTCTCAATTATAAACTGGCCAATAGCTCATATAAAATTCACAAAAAAATTTGTTTCTGTTGAAATATTCGATTTTATAAACGTAAAAAGCATAATAAAATCCATTTCGTTTCAACTGTTATCAAAAAAAATTAACAAAATTTTTATTGTTTTGATAACTTTCAAAACAATTATTTCAAAAAAATATAGTTTCAAATTTAAACGAAAAAATTGACTTTTCAATAATTTCGTTTTCTATGAAGAAAAGAAATTTTACATATGTTTGTATGTATGTACATACGTACATGAATAAAAATAAATAAAATTTTTGTTAATTTTTTTGATATCAACAAAACAAAATTATTCTGATTAAAGGTTTATTGATAATTTTTGAAACGAAAAAATCTGATAATTAGCAAAACAAAATAATTTTTGGATATTTTTTATTGATATTTTTTGAAACAAAATTATTTTGTTCATTTCGTTGAGCAGCCTTGGTATACACCGGGCAGCCCCTGTAATTCGCAGTGTGATTTTCTCCGCAATTGCTACATTTCTTTAATTGCGAGTTGTCTCTTGGTTTCACACAATCCTTGGAGGTATGTAAATCCCCACATATAACACAAACACTAGGCAAGGTGCAGTATCGCTTATTGTGCACGAACTCCTGACAGTTGTGGCATTGTACAGGTCCCACCCGTTTGCGTGGTTCTTCCACAGTGATACGACGGTGCAGAAGGTACCGCAGGTTGTATATGGGATGTACATCTCCCTTCTTTAAAAGTTGGAACTCTGGATCTATTTCTACTCGAAACATAGGCTGTGGTACGTTCGATTTATTTTTTATATTATGTACATATCGTACTTTAAACCCTTCCTCTTTTAGAGCATTCTCAATTTCAGTGGGACTTACGGAACTTTCTATTCCTTTTAACATAACTGACAAGCCGCGGCTACTTTTCAGCTGGAATGTGTAGAAAGACTTTTTGTTTTTTTCAAAGTCGTTAATTACTTTACGGAAGTATTCCTCATCGTACGTTTGGATTTTTACTTCCTGGATATTTCCCTTTTTAAGGGGTACAATGTAGAAATTCTTTGGCCCTATCAATACTATCAATTTGTTTACAAGTAAGCCAGAACTTGGATCTCTCAGGTGGATTGGTGGAGGTTTGGATTTTTTTTGCGTATTTCAAGAGTCTTATCATCAATTTGGGCAAGGAGGCTAAATTTGTTATTGTCTGATGCTACTTGTGGTGCATCATTTGGTGGTTCTTTCACCGTGGAATTTTTTAAAAGCTTATTTGGTTTACCACTTTTCTCTGGGGACCGCTTTCTTTTTATACTCAGCTGTACTAGTACACAGAGTATTATAATTTTGATTTCATAACGGTGGATTGTAACATAATGAAATAATCGAGATAGATATGGACTTATGTATATCAAAATGATCAGGGTGAAAAGAGAAATCGATTGAGCCATGTCCGTCCGTCCGTCCGTCCGTCCGTCCGTCCGTCCGTCCGTCCGTCCGTCCGTCCGTCCGTCCGTCCGTCCGTCCGTCCGTACGCACGATAACTCGCGTAAAAATTGAGATATTTTGATGAAATTTGAAATGCAAGTTGGTATCGAGACTGGGACGGTTGGTATTGAAAATGGGCGAAATCGGACCATGACCACGCCCACTTCCCCTATATAGTAAAAATCGGAAATTTTGTATCTCAGCCACTAATATAGCTAGAGTGCTAAAATTTTACCCACGTATTGAGCTCAGGCCCTTATGAAGAAATTTGATGAAGTTTTGGAAAATGGGCGGTGCCACGCCCACTTATTAAGGGTCAAACATTGAAAGTTTTATATGTCATAACTCAGAAACCGTTGAAGATATATCGATGAAATTTGGTACGCGTAATTTGCTTACTTAGACAAATGTTTTGGCGAAAAATTATAAAAATCGGTTGACGGCCACGCCCACTTTTATATATGGGAACTATAAAGGGGCCTAATAAAAACATTTTAAGCGATATCTCTGTCAAATATAAAGATCTATCACTGAAATTTTGTGGCACGAGTCCACCTACGGACGTAAAACAAAACATATAAAAATTTTGGAAAATGGGCGGTGCCACGCCCACTTATTAAGGGGCAAATATTGAAAGTTTTATAAGCCATAACTCAGAAACCGTTAAAGATATGTCGATGAAATTTGGTACGCGTGATATATTTACTTAGCCAAATGTGTGGACGAAAAATTACCAAAATCGGTTGACGACCACGCCCACTTTTATATATGGGTATTATAAAGTGACCTAATAAAATCATTTTTAGCGATATCTCTGTGAAATATAAAGATAATTCATTGAAATTTTGTGACATGAGTTCTACAATAGACTGGAAACACAAAAAAAAAAAATTTTATAAAATGGGCGTGGCACCGCCTCTTTTTATACAAAGAAATCTATGAGCCTATTACTCGACAAATAACTGAGATATTATGACGAAACTTAGTTTATACACTTTTATAACTTGTGTTAATAGACACGCAAAAATTTATTGAAATCGGTTTATGACCACGCCTACTTTTTAACAAAGATATTTCTGGAACACCCTTTTGGAATTTGTAACGTGAAGTCTTTGTAACTAAAAGTCATAGAGGGATGCAATTTTGCACTAACAATAATATTTATATGCTTATTTGGATGATTGATACAAATTTTGAAAATGGGCGTGGCTGCGCCCTGTTTATGCAGCACTCGTTTCATATAAAATACACCCTATATCGAACAAACGCAAACAAACAATGAAAGCATACAGCTGAGTATCTAATGTTCGATTCCACTCGAACTTAGGCTTCCTTACTTGTTACTAATATATAGCGGTCCATTCCGGTCTGAACCTTTTCGCCCACTTTTTGCATTTCACTACTCGTTTTAGAGCTAGATGCAGCTGTTGTGTTCTTTGAATTCCCTAATGATAGGGATGTAGGAAATTGCGGAATATTTCCAAGAATAGCGGGTGAGCAGGATCGTGCTCTTTGATCGTATGTTTTATCTTTACGCACGTTTAGGTTGGTTTCATTGGTAGGGCGTTTTTGAAGCAAAATCTGAAATAGGACGTTATTGAAACAATTTTTCAAATAGGGCGTTTTTTGAAACAATTTTTGAAATAGGGCGATCTTATTCTCAGCCGTCGATATACATATAATAAAATTGTAAATTCTGTCTGTCTGTCTGTATGATTGTGCGCGCATCACGCAAAAACTACTATTGCATGAAACGTTCACCATTCTATCACTTAACGTCTAACTTAAAATTTAGGACAACTTTCATTAGGATATCTCATCCAGTTCCCGAGTTATTGACCAAAATGTGGGAAAAATGTGACCAAAAATGTCACTCGATTCCGAGTACATACTAGAGCTCTAGATACCCGGGTATCGAACAAATCGAATTGATCGTTTTTGTTTGAAGCCCGTTTGTTGTTCAAATGCCCGTACAAACATTCGAGCATTCGAGCTTACAAACAAAAAAATGTGTATCGAAAAAACAAAAATAAAAACAACTACATATGAAGGAGAAAAAAAATAATAAACAAAAAAAAAAAACCAACTTCAAAATGCTCGAATTGTTCAAATGCCCGTACAAACATACGAGTAATAAACAAACAAACAACTGTTCGAGCATTTGAACAACAATTGTTCGGGCTACTCGAAAATGTTCAAAAAAAATCTGGAGCTCTAGTACATACATACATTTCAGTTGTGACTGCCATCTGCCGGAAAAACTTATGGAGTGTGTATGCACTAGAGATTTTCGTTCGTACTGTAATAGTACAGTACAAACACAAATATGCATAATGAATCAACCTATCGTGTATTTTAGTGATGGGCGAGTCCGAGATGTTTTATTCGATTCTCTCGATTGTTGAAACATCTCGAATGCTCTCGATAGTTTTCATTCGTATTCGAGTCAAGTCGTAAATGGCCGTCAGTCGAAACAATCGCTAAAACATCTCGGACTCGCCAACGATTCCTCTCGTTTTCAAAGCAACCCTACAACATCTCGGACTCGCTGCAAAAAATACATAATAATTGTTGTTGCTTGAACATTAAAATTGCTTTGCAAAACATACAGAGTGGTACAAATCTATTGCCGTTGTTGCTACTCGTAAAATTCATTTGTTTCATAAGCGTCTCACTTCAGAAAATTTATTAATGTTTAAATAATTAATTATTATTATTATGCACGACACTGTTTAGTTGTGATTGCAATAATGCAGCGTCTATGTATAGCATATTTTTCAATTTGGTTAATTTATTTATGTATTTGCCTCACTTCCATTAAAAATCCTACTTTCTTTATCAACAAACCTCATTCAATTTATTTTATCAACTAAAACATATCATCAAAACAACAGCCGGCCCGCCGACTCGGAACAATCGCAAAAACATCTCGCTTGTGTAGTCGAGATGTCATCGAAACAACCTACGACTCGCCGACTCGGAACAATCGCAAAAACATCTCGATTGTGTAGTCGAGGAGCGAGTCAACTTTTGACTCGATTGTGATTTTGCAACGATGGCGATTCTCTCGATTGTCTAAACATCTCGGACTCGCCCATCACTAGTGTATTTTGGAAATTATGTGGCATGTATTTGGATGTTGGTATGTGCAGCAAATGTTTCGCAACATTTTGTATGCCTGTTGGACGGGCAATTATGTCTTCCGACGGAAACGATTTGAACTTTCGGTAGTTCGACATTACCGATGACGGTAATCTAGGACTTTTTCTTTAGGCTTTATAGGAATAAGCTTTAGGCAGAACAACGTCTGGCAGTATATAATAATAGTAATGGTCTTACTTTATGCAGTTTTCCACCGTCTTAGCCATTGCAAGTAAGTCCTTCCCAGCTCTTTCCAAAATATTTGTTATAAATGATATGTCAGCTTCAGTTCTACATAAGGAACAACTGCAAAAATAAAAATAAACTTTCATATGTACATACATACATACATATGTGCATACTAGAGCTCTCAATTTTTGTTTGAACATTTCGAGCAGTTCGAACAAATGTTCAAATACTCGCTCACTTGTTTGTTTGTTTATTACCCGCGTGTATGTTCGGGCATTTGAACAATTCGGGTATTTTGAGTTTGTTTTTTTCTTTTGTTTTTTTTTTATTTTTTTCTTTATGTGTATTTTTTTATTTTTTGTTTGTAAGCTCGAATGCTCGATTGTTTCGTACGGGCATTTGAACAACGGGCTTCAAACAAACTCGATCTGTTCGAATTGCTCGATAGCCGGGTATCTAGAGCTCTAATACATACATAATTGGTTTTCCAATATACACACATATATGATGAATTTCATATCAAACCCAATATGCGTTGAACCCGACCCCCTCAGAATTTGATGAAATTTTGCACAGAGGTACATCTTACCTACCCAAACACAACCTCATTTTCAGAAATTGCATTTTCGAAAAATTGTGGGCGTGGCAAGGTATCGAAATATTCAAAAATAATCGAAAAATGACGATAATAGGTACTTTTAAAGTGTGATTACTAGGGAACGGCTTTACCGATTTCAAAGATCTTTACACCATTAGAAATGTATTGAAATTAGCTTTCAAAAAATACACTGTTTTTTTGTTTTAGTGCACTGAAAAAAAAATGTTTTCCAAAATAAAATTTGAAACTGAAAAAACACTTCAAAGATCAAGCGATTTTGAAAAATACAAATTTTGTTTAGAAAGGTCTATTTGCTATATATAACATATCTGAAAACTAAAATGACCTTTTTCTTTATTTTTTTTTAATTTATTTAATAGCGTTTTCGATTCTGAACAAAAATGCTGCATTATTACAAGGCAACATTATCTACATGCGCCCTGTGCCCTAAGAAAATGTTGCACTTTTCATGTGATGTATGAAACAAAAATAATGCAACCCCTTGGTCATATTAAGGGCAGAAAATGCTGCCCTGTGGTCGGGGAGAGTGCGACATTTTTTTCAATAGAACAATCAACCCTAAAAAAATGTGTGGAATCTATGTGGAATAGAACAAAACAATTTGTCAGCCCGGTAAAAGTGCAGAATAAGTGTGACATTTTGGCCAGAATCGAAAACGCCATAAGTGAATGCATCTCTTGGCTTTCTTATATTTTGATATCACGCGTAAACTAATCAACCGATTTCAAAAATTTGTATACCGTTAGAAAGGTATTAAAATCACCTTTTGAAAACATACACTGTAAAAATTCTATATTACACCTAAAAAAATTTTCTTACCTGCCCAAACATAACCTCATTTTTAAAAATTGCATTTTCGAAAAATTGTGGGCGTGGCAAGGTATCGAAATATTCAAAAATATTCGAAAATATTCGAAAAATGACGATAATAGGTACTTTTAAAGTGTGATTACTAGGGAATGGCTTTACCGATTTCAAAGATCTTCATACCATTAGAAAGGTATTGAAACTAGATTTAAAAAAAAAAATACTCTAATTTTTTTTTGTTTTCGTACACTGAAAAAAAATGTTTTCCAAAATAAAATTAAAAAAAAAAAAAATCTGTATAACTTCCAAAGTATAGCTAGGTACCTTTTTTCACACAATAATATCAAAATAAAAAAGTTAACAAGAGATGGTTTTACTTAAAAAATTTTTAAATAGAAAATAAAAAAACGCCATTCTACTTTTTAGATATGTTATATATATTAAATAGACCTTTCTAAAAAAAATCTTATTTTTCAAAATCGCTTGATCTTTTGAAGTGTTTTCCCAGTTTGAAAAAAAAAATTAAAAAATTTTTTTTTTCAGTGTAATATGTAATATAGAATTTTTACAGTGTATGTTTTCAAAAGGTGATTTTAATACCTTTCTAACAATCGGTTGATTAGTTTACGCGTGATATCAAAATATAAGAAAGCCAAGAGATGCATTTACTTAAATAAATTAAAAAAATAAAAAAAGGCCATTTTAGTTTTCAGATATGTTATATATATTAAATGTACCTTTCCAAAAAATTCTTATTTTTCAAAATCGCTTGATCTTTGAAGTGTTTTTTCAGTTTCAAATTTTATTTTGGAAAACATTTTTTCCAGTGTACTAAAAAAAAAAAGAAATTTTAGTGTATTTTTTTTTTTGAAATCTCATTTCAATACCTTTCTAATGGTATGAAGTTCTTTGATATCGGTAAAGCCATTCCCTAGTAATCACACTTTAAAAGTACCTATTATCGTAATTTTTCGAATATTTACGAATATTTTCGTATATTTTGATACCTTGCCTCACCCACAATTTTTCGAAAATGCAATTTCTAAAAATGAGGTTGTGTTTGGGTAGGTAAGATGTACTTCGATGCAAAATTTTATCAAATTCTGAGGGGATCGGGTTCAAAATATTCGTTTTTTTCAGCCTTTGATATGAAATTCAAAATATGTATATTAAAATAGCCCTTGCGCCTATGGAATTCCTTTTTTTTTTACTTTCTTGAGACGTTACCACTGAAATGGTTTCATGTACGAAGATAATATTCCCCGTTTTATATTTGCTTGATTGGTCAACGTTAACCCGTGCCACAATGTGTTGAAATAATGAACTAAGAGTTATATGGTTCGGTGGACGTTTATATTGGATGAATTCTCTTATATTTTTGAATTTTAGAAGATTAAAAGGTGGTTATTTATTAGACTCCACAAATAAATGATTTATAAACAAAAGATACCAGCGCATAACCATAGTCAAAATATTGTTGGCTCTAAATAAGTTAAAGTCGACTTTAACTTAAAGTGTACTTTATCGTCGTCATAGTCGATTTAATATCGACTTTTACTCTTAAAGTCGACTTTAAATTTAAAGTTGCTAAAAGCTGGTACTAAACCTATTACTAAGCCGTAAAGAACGAATGAAATATTCTTTTTGGTAAATTTCCGGTGAGCGAGTATTAAAAAAATAATAAAATGTCACGCTTTGCAAGCATTGATTGCGATTTTGAAATCATTAACGATGAAAGTATATAAAAATAGATTCAATTCAGAGTAGGAGGATTTTTATTCTCGCTACAGATTTGACAAAATCACTGCACAGTTCCTAATTCAAACATTTCTTGCCTTAAAGAGAAAAAGCGTTAAATGACTAATAGTATAAATGTTACATTTATTTTAATACTCTGAAATACACAAACCCAATACCAGCTGATGTACATTTGTGGATGGGTGGTGTAATAATCGATATGTTGTGCAATTAATTTTAAGTTGAAATATTCTGCAATAAATGTGGCCTTTTTCACAATGCTAAACCATGAAATGTAGCCTCAAACTTTGTATTACTCTTTTCTTTCGTAAAAACCACATTTTAATGAAAATTTTTTTACTTATTTTAGATAACTTGTTTAAAATGTTTTTATCATTTCTGATCGCGATATATTTCGTTCAACACTCCATCACTAATTTTGCAGCGTTGCCACTTCAGTGTGTTTGCCACTCAATAAAGTCGATATTAGTTAACACCATGTACTAACTTGACTATGACAATACTAAATAATAAAATCGACTTTATCTTTTTTGCAATCTACTCACTAAAGCTGGATTTTAATTCTTGACTATGGTTACGCGCTACTGATATTCTATATATTGCAGTTCTGAAATGTCAGGGATCCTTATTTACTAATATATAGGCACAAACTATTTGAGAAAATTTAATTTTGTATGTTAATTTTTCATATACTCTTACATATATTTATATGGGAAATTTAAAAAAATAAGTGCCCTCTATTGGTGTAATTGTACATTCTCGTACATAATATAATACAATGGCGCTATTATAACTCTGACGAGTTTTATGGCCGAGCTTCTCTCCCAATTCTAGGTGTGCTCCTTTTTGTTTTTCCTACTAATTGGGTGGACCTACAGTTTTATGCCGACTCCGAACGGCGAATGCATTTTTTGTGAGAAGCTTTTTTCATGGCAGAAATACTCTCGGAGGGTATGCCGCCCACTGCCGAGAGGTGACCGCTGCTCTTAAAAAACCCAATAATTGGATTTTTACTAATTAGAAAAATTTGTTTGGTGTTTGCTCGGACTGGGGTTTGAACCCGAGACCTCTGGCATAGTAGGCGAGCACTCTACCCACTGCACCACAGCGGCCACACATTCTCGTACATGCAAATAAGAAATACAATTCAGAACTTTAATTCTCTTGAAAGGCCATTGAAAGCGTTTGCGGAGAAGTGAAATAACTCCTAAATAAAGAAATTAAATAACTTCCAAGCAAGGAAATGGAATAAGTCCCAACACACTGCGAGCTATTTCATAACGAAATAAGTCCTATTTTGTATGAAAATATTTGGAGTTTTTCATTTCTTTTTAGTTAATTTATTTGGGAGTTACTGGGCCAGCGTTTGCTGTTGACAATTTAGGTACTATTTTCTGTAACACTTTGCAATGGCACTTTTAAGCAAGCTAATTCTCACACAGCATGAAATACCACTATCCACATAGTAAAACCTCCAAACAATTGCAATAGCTGCTACTTTGTAGATTACTTTAACCTGATGTATTGTGGAACGATCCTCCGTCATCCCTTGTCAAGTTTGGTTTGGAGACAAACCGGTTTCGGCTAATATGCGCCATCTTCAGTGTCTTTTTTCGATCTGAGTTATTTTGTGTAAGTTCGATAGTACTTATAGTAACTAACTTCCAACGTTTGGTCACGTACTTCGTGTTCGTGTGATGTGTTCGTGTGTTCGTGCATTCGTGCGTTCGGGCGACGTGCATGCGTGTGTGCGTGCGAGTCTGTGCGTTTAGGTATGTAAATCTATTTTTGTATCCTCATTAAATAGGCAGGTAAAAGTCCGTTATTGTCCTCTTGTGTGTTGTTTTGTTTATGTCTTTGTTTTAGGTTTTCTGTCCTCTTTTCGGTATAATAGCTTAAGCGGTTCAAATAATGTATCTGATGCGGTGTGTATTTGTTAATTTATTATTTTACCTACGAATGTCTTCTGTTTGTATATCTCCATATTTTCTAATACGTTAAGTCGTTTTCCCAAAAAGTATTACTTTAACCCTTTAACACCCCGACGATGAGGTCGCTTTTACCCCTTTTTTAGAAAGTCCGCAAAAAATGTAAATTTCGAAGGTCTTTAGAGGGTTAAATAGCTCTAGGAAATTGTTCGCAATGGAATTTCACTATGGGTGTCCACAGACTACCCCTAATGGGACGAGGCTGATCTATTTCGCCGGGTCCCGAAACATGGTCATTAGCAGTACCAGATTCCAGCACAAAAAAATACACCAAGCCACATGGCTGTCACCTGATCGAAAAACGCGAAATCAGATCGATCACGTCATGATCGACGGCAGACACAGCTCCAGCATCCTAGACGTGCGCACAATCCGTGGTCCCAATATCGACTCGGACCATTATCTTGTGGCGGCCAAGGTACGCACTCGCCTCTGTGCAGCAAATAATGTGCCAACAGGGAAGCAAGGAAAGTTTGAAGTCGAGAGACTGCACATGACGCAGACAGCCAATGAATACTGCACCCGGCTCTCACTCCTGCTCTCTGAGAGCAACTCTCCAAAAAACGATGTATTCGAGGAATGGGAGCGCATCGCTCGTTCACTTCGTACCGCCGCTGAGGAAACTATTGGATACCAGCGAGCCCGCAGAAAAAACACCTGGTACGATAAGGAATGCCACGACGCCTCGGAAAGAAAGAACGCCGCCTACAGGGCTACATTGCGTGCGGGCGCAACACGAAGCGTATGGGAGCACTATCGGACGAATAAGAGGGAGGAGAGGCGCCTTTTTCGAATGAAGAAAAGGGAAGCCGAAAGGCGCGAGTGTGAAGAGCTTGAAATGCTGGCGGGTAGGAATGATGTTCGAAAATTTTATCAAAAAGTAAGGCGGATGACTGAAGGTTTCAAGACCGGGACGAATTCCTGCCGGAATGATAACGGCGATCTGGTAACTGATGTCCAGAGTGTACTTAAGTTGTGGAGGGATCACTTCTCATCCCTGCTAGATAACGGCGACAGTGAAATTGTGGAAGGAGAAGATGTTCGACCCGAATCCCCAATAGCAGATGATGGTAGGAATGTTCCACCACCCGATCATGACGAAGTGCGAATAGCAATGTCTCGGCTTAAAAATAACAAAGCCCCGGGAGCTGACAGCTTGCCAGCCGAGCTATTCAAACATGGCGGGGAAGAGTTGATAAGGAGCATGCATCAACTCCTATGCAGAATATGGTCGGACGAGCGCATGCCCGACGATTGGAACTTAAGTGTGCTCTGCCCAATCCATAAAAAAGGAGACTCCACAGTACGCGCCAATTATCGTGGGATAAGCCTTCTGAATATCGCATATAAGGTCTTAGCAAGTGTATTGTGCGAAAGACTGAAGCCCACCGTCAACAAGCTGATTGGACCTTATCAGTGTGGCTTCAGACCTGGTAAATCTACCATCGGCCAGATCTTCACAATACCACTAATCCTGGAAAAAACTCATGAAAAAGGAACCGACACACCCTCTTTTTGTCGATTTTAAAGCCGCTTTTGATAGCACGAATAGGAATTGCCTATATGCCGCAATGTCTGAATTTGGTTTCCCTGCAAATGACGCTGACTAACACCACCAGCACCGTCAGAATTGGGAAGGACCTCTCCGAGCCGTTCGAGACCAAACGAGGTTTCAGACAAGGTGACTCCCTTTCGTGTGACTTCTTCAATTTGATGCTGGAAAAGTTAATACGAGCTGCAGAACTTCACCGTGCAGGAAGCATCTCATACCACAAGAGTGTTCAACTGCTGGCGTACGCCGATGACATCGACATCATTGGCACTAACACGCGCGCCGTATGTTCTGCCTTCTCCAAGCTGGATAAAGAGGCTAAGAAAATGGGTTTGGCTGTAAACGAGGACAAGACGAAGTACCTCCTATCATCACACAAAGAAACAGCACGCCTTGGCAGCCACGTCAATGTTGATAGCTACAAATTCGAAACTGTTAAGGACTTCGTCTATTTGGGAACCAGCATTAACACCAAAAATAATGTCTGCACTGAAATCCAACGAAGAATCACTCTTGCCAATAAATGCTACTTTGGACTAAGTAGGCAATTGAAAAGTAAAGTCCACTCTCGACGAACCAAAATCACACTCTACAGGACACTCATCGTTCCAGTCCTCATGTACGGCGCAGAAGCATGGACTATATCAAAAGCAGATGAGATGGCGCTTGGAGTATTCGAGTGGAAAGTTCTTCGTAAGATTTATGGACCTTTGCGCGTTGGCGTGGGCGAGTATCGACGGAGATTTAACGATGAGCTGTACGAGCTTTACACAGACAACGACATTGTTCAGCGAATAAAGATCCAGCGGCTGCGTTGGGCAGGTCATGTCGTGAGAATGGACGAAGGCGCTCCGGCCAAGAAGGCATTTCTATCGAAACCCGCTCAACGCAAAGGAAAAGGAAGACCTCCACTGCGTTGGGAAGATCAGGTGGACAGTGATGCTGGCTCCCTAGGTATTCCCAAATGGCGCCACGCGGCACGAAACAGAAATAGCTGGCGCGCTATGTTGGATTCGGCCAAAATCGTCTAGACGGTTACGTGCCAATTAAGTAAGTAAGTGTCCACAGACAAAAGTACCTAATTGCCACAGTCCAGGGCACTTATGGAGGTGATTTTTGTGAGAAAATTTTATTTTGGGACTTTTATTAATATTTTCTTTATATCAGAATTCAACTAAAATGGTGTCCAAATGTAGGAAGTTGGAAACCCTTAATATTCTAAGTGCCTCCTCGTATAAAATTCTTACAAAATGACTCGAGGAAGATGAATGGGAAACCGACATTGAGGACTCGATTATGAGTAGTGCTCGACCGTTTCGATATTCTATTTCTGAAGCATTTTCAAGCGATAGTTACGCATGATACGGACACAGGATTTCCCAATGCTGACAGATACTCACTTTTGCTATATTTGAAAAAAAAAAAATTTATTTGTCTCACATGTGCTAAAAAGGTATGTGTGGCGTGTGCTTCAGTTAGCTGACTTCACCAGTTGCTCCCCAGTTGGAAAAGGTAATGTATGGTCATCTATAAATGGATATAAAGGCCATAAGATCTATACATTCCAGAATGCATGATTTTTTTTCATTGTGATGTCCTAGGAAAGTCACGCATCCACTTTTCCCTGCCAAGGTAAGGCAAAAAGGAATGTTTGGATGAGAGTCGCTCTTGCCGTGATCTCAGTGTCAGTTTATTTTCTCACTTAAAAATAAAAAATACTTTTTTTTTGCATTTTTCTCTTCATTCTCTCTCCATGCGATTTCCAACTAGAAATATTTAACTTCACTCCAGCTTGTTCTCCTCTGCTTCTCTCATTGTCGCACCATCTTCCCTTTCACTGCTTCATCCAACTCCTTCATATAGTGGGACATTCAATATTGTATTGATCTTTAGCAGAGATTGCAAATAATCGTTATTTTTTAATCTTTGACTAAAAAAATCATACTGAAGGAGAAATGCTAAACGCAAAAGAAGTACACAGATGTAATCACCGTAACGCAGACTAACTCTTGGTGCATTAACTTTTATTTTTTCGATTTTTATAAAAAAATTGATTTTTATTCATTATTTTCTGAGTTTTATTTTCTGCTCAGAAAATAAAAGTTATTTCTTGAGTTTTATTTTTCCCTCAGAAAATAAAAGTTATTTCTTGAGTTTTATTTTTCCATCAGAAAATAAAAGTTATTTTTTGAGTTTTATTTTTCAATCAGAAAATAAAAGTTATTTTTTGAGTTTATTTTCCCCTCAGAAAATAAAAGTTATTTTTTGAGTTTTATTTTTCGATCAGAAAATAAAAGTTATTTCTTGAGTTTTATATTTCCATCAGAAAATAAAAATTTTTTTATTGAGTTTTATTTATCGATCAGAAAATAAAAGTTATTTTCTGAGTTTTATTTTTCCCTCAGAAAATAAAAGTTATTTCTTGAGTTTTATTTTTCGATCAGAAAATAAAAGTTATTTTCTGAGTTTTATTTTTTTGCTCAGAGAATAAAAGTTTTTCAGTTTAATTTTAGCTGCAGCTATCGATTTTGCCACATTAACACGTAGGTAAAATTTATAATTAAAAAAAATTAAAAATTTATTTATCTACTTTACCTATTTATATGGGAAAATCTACAATTGCAGCCAAAATTACACTGAAAAACTTTTATTCTCTGAGCAAAAAAATAAAACTCAGAAAATAACTTTTTTGTTTTCTGATCGAAAAATAAAACTCAAAAAAGAACTTTTATTTTCTGATCGAAAAATAAAACTCAAAAAATAACTTTTATTTTCTGATCGAAAAATAAAACTCAAAAAATAACTTTTATTTTCTGAGGGAAAAATAAAACTCAAAAAATAACTTTTATTTTCTGAGGGAAAAATAAAACTCAAAAATTAATTTTTATTTTCTGGTCGAAAAATAAAACTCAAAAACTAACTTTTATTTTCTGATGGAAAAATAAAACTCAATAAATAACTTTTATTTTCTGAGGGAAAAATAAAACTCAAAAAATAACTTTTATTTTCTGATGGAAAAATAAAACTCAAGAAAAAACTTTTATTTTGTGAGCGAAAATAAAACTCAGCAAATAATGATTAAAAATCAACTTTTTGGATATAACTCATAACCGTTACAGTCCCTGATCATTAGCGCTGCTTTTATACGTCAGTTTGTTCGAAATAGACTCTGTGAATTGTTGTCGTCATTGTAAAAAGCAAAACTTGAGAAAACCTGATTCTCCTAATTGTTTTTTTCGCTAGATTCAATGTTATAGCTGAGAGCCGATACCTGACCTCTTCTCTTACTTTGGGTTGCATTCTGGAATGTATCCGATTTCCTATAAGTTGGAGGGTATAGCTGAGAGCCGATAACTGACCTCTTCGCTTACCTTGGGATGCATTCTAGAGTGTATCCGATTTCCTATAAGTTGGAAGGTATAGCTGAGAGCCGATAACTGACCTTTTCGCTTACCTTGGGTTGTATTCTAGAGTGTATCCGATTTCCTATAAGTTGGCAGCCACACAACATAGAGTTTAGATGAAATCATAGTTTTTCTTGGAATACATACTATAATGCAAATTTTTCGTACATCTTTTCATGCGTCCGCAAGGTCATGCATGACCACCTTTCCAACTGGGTCATTTTAAAGTTGTTGTATTGGAAGAAAACGTCGTATAAAGTGCAAAACCGCCTATCGACCAAATACAATACCGCGTAAGCCAAAAATATATTCCTGGCGTCCGTCCCCATCCATTCATACACAAATTTTGAAATTCGGACAATTCACTTGGAAATAGTGGCGCAGTTTCAAAACGGCTTATTAAGAATTGAGCAAATTTTTGGAACTAATGAAGTGAATAATAGCTGTTAGTGCTTTATAACTCTATGTTAAGTTAATACCCTTCATGAAACGAAATGGGTTATAACTTTATTTTATTGAAAAAAAAAAATTTCGAACCACTTTGAATTAAAACAGTTTTTATTCATCTGTAAAATTGGGTTGGCAGCAGATACGCGGTATTGTATTTTGTCGATACGCGGTTTTGCACTTTAAACGACGAAAAGACTATGGGCCGTAGTCATAGTCGTTCACTAAAATCGGTTTTAGTTAAAATCGGTGTTAAATTTAGAACGACGTTTAAAATAGTGGTGTGTCATAGACGAGTTAGAACAACGTTTTTGCTAAAATGAACCGAAACAGGGTTACCCGTAAGAAATAATAAGAATCGCTCTGTTATTTTAAGAAATTGCGAGGGTTTTAAAATTTCACCTTGTGTCAACCTTTAAATTCACAAAGAACATAAGTAAGCGTATCATCTCTACGACCCTTTGGTTTTCGCAAATTTTATTTGTTATTTTGAGTTAAATTTTGATATAAAGCTACACATTTCATAAAAATCAAAATAAACTGGTGATTTTAGGGAACAAAAAGAGCTCGTGAACCAAACTGGAGCTCAAGAGAAAAAGCTTGTTTGTAGGAAAGTATTTAGTGCCACGTAACCTATGTACATACATATGTCACTCTGATGAATATTTCGACCTAAAAATCGTAATTTAGTCAGAACTTCCAAGCCGGGTGAGATTCGAAGTCCCCTATTACTGACAGGCTCCTCAGTATCTATAAAATATTCCACTGTGGCCTTATCAAAGCAATAAAATTCCTCTTCCTCCATTTGGAACGGATCCCATCGGCTTCTATATACCAGAGACAGAGATAAAATGACGCTTATGCTAGCATCATTCTACTATGTTGCTTTTTACCTAAGAACCAAAATTTAATGTCATCTACATACGTACATACATCTTCTACGAATCTTGCTACTCAAGCAATTGTAAAACTAAAATAATAAAAGTATTTTGATTAATTTTATCCAAGTTTAAACTTGTAAACATCTCGGAGTAGGGTTTTCGGATATACATACCTAGTATTTCAACTCGTTGTGTCACGGGTTAGAGTTATTCAATCGGGCCAAAATTTTTAGGGTATTATTTTTTTTATTAAACAAAAACATATCGGGGGTAACACCTGCAAATTTCCGACTTTCCAAACACTCTAATATATATATTCCCTACCTCCAATTGGAATTCCATTCCTTTAAACTTTTCGGTAGAATTACTCCATCACAATTGACTTCAGCACACTTCAAAGCATCATAGTTGGTACCAAATTCAGACACATCTAGACACCTTAAACATGCACATTTGAATAACTTTGTATGTATAAGATGTTGTTGACGCTCCGCAGTTCCCCATACGGCATCCGAGTAACAAATGCTTAAATGGGTATTTTTCTTAATGATATTTGGTGCCCATAGAACTAAATTTCCTTCACGCGTGAAGCTTTTAGCTAAATTTGGATGGCAAGAGTGCTCCAAAAACGATGCTTTACTAAATATTGCCACATGAGGTGGGTCTGTGACCGGTACTTCGTGCCCATTTATTTGCAAAATACCGATTGTCTTCATAATTAAATCCTCGCGGAATTCGGTTGTTTTGAAAAATCTGAAAAGAACCCAGTTTAATCACTAAATTTATGGAGATTTATCTTAAGTATTTGCTAAACTAAGGCAGCCGAAATAAAATGGAATAGAGTTGAAAAAATGTTTAAGATAATCATAAGCTGATTAGGTTTATGTTAAACAAAATTTAGCGAGATTGAAGTCAAGCTTCAAAAAAGTGGGATCTCATCCGAGGCTTTGTTGGAATTTTCATTGGATAGGGTTTTTTTTCGTGGTGGGTTCCTAGCCCAACGCACAACCCGCACTGCTGACATCACCACCATACAAGAAATGCGAACATAGCTATGACCGCTGTCCCCATCACGACATAAAGATCGTACTTGGGGATTTTAATGCCAAGGTGGGCAAGGAAGGTATCTTTGGCATAGGGCTGGGTCGTCTCGGCAAAAAGTCGATTTTATACTTTCTACTCGACTTTTATCATTTCGACTATCGAATTCGATTAGTCGGCTATGATAATCGATTTAAGTCGACTTTTCGACTTCTTTTCTTAAATTTTTCACGTACAAACACACGAACATATGTATATATCGCACACTAAATCAAAAACAGTCACAACTCAAAATTTTTCCAAATCGACTTTTTTCCATAAAACAGTTCTCAGAACACATACCTAACGACTGTGAAAAATTCTTCTCCAACACTGCCTTCCTTAGGTGGAGAAATTCCGTTATGTCTGTTTTGATGTTACTTGCGTTTATGTTACCTGCTTGAACAGTACTAAAGAGTACTATTCATGGTCTGAAAATAACGGTTATTTCTTTCTAGTGTGTCGAAAAGGTTACGCAAAAATAACCTTTATCTTCTTTCAACACCTTTCATTTGATACTAATATCGTCCAGAAATATTGACAAATAAATAGGCTTGATTTTTATAGCTGACAAAAAAAAATAAAAATCTGAATAACGGTTATTCAGGCCCAAAACAGTTTTTTGGATGCCATAATGGTTATTCAAGCCCAAAACACTTTTTTGGTTGCCATAACGGTTATTCAGGCCCAAAACGATTTTCTGGTCCTTGTAATGGTTATTAAGGACCAAAAAATTTTTTTTTCTCATGATAATGGTTAAATATGACTTTTACCCCATTTCTCTTATAACCGTTACGTCCCTGGTACTATTTATAGTTGTGACAGTTTGCATTTAAGCAACAGTGTAGTTTTATTTTCAGTTAAAGAGTCTTATTTCGACTTGTGACACTTTAGCTGAAAAAATTTGAAATATATTTCGAATTGTGCCACTTTAGTTGATAAAGTGTGAAATAGTTTGCTATATCGTTCAGAGGTGTGATTTTTTTTATAATAATAATACAATGGCGCTATTATAACTATGACGAGTTTTATGGCCGAGCTTCTCTCCCAATTCGAGGTGTGCTCCTTTTTGTTTTTCCTACTAATTGGGTGGACCTACAGTTTTATGCCGGCTCCGAACGGCGAATGCATTTTATGTGAGAAGCTTTTTCATGGCAGAAATACACTCGGAGGGTATGCCGCCCACTGCCGAGAGGTGACCGCTGCTCTTAAAAAACCCAATAATTGGATTTTTACTAATTAGAAAAATTGTTTTGGTGTTTGACTCGGACCGTGGTTTGAACCCGAGACCTCTGGCATAGCAGGCGAGCACTCTACCCACTGCTTACTATAGAAAAAGTAAGTATAACCAAATATATTATCTTTGATACAAGTAATTATGATAATTGATAATTTAAATCAATGTAAGTATTACTATTAAGGTTAGAGTTTTCAAGATTATCATATTAGAAACATGTTATTAGAAATTTTATGCAAAATTTTTTTTTCTTTAGTTTTCATTTGCTTTTGAAAATGTGTTGAAGACATGGATGAAGATTTAATTCAATTTGATTAACTTACCTGTTAAATTGCCTTGTTGAATTTACTCTAAAACTTGAATTTTATACTTACCTTTTTACATACTTACCTGTTATATACTTACCTTTTAAATTGAATACTTACCCTAAAATACACAACGTGAAGTAAAATTTTTTTGTTTTTCCTTTCCTTTTTGCTAATTAGTTAATGTTTCAGGACTTTTAAGGGTAAATCAAAACATATTTTCAACTAAGAAGACTTAATACCATAAACCCAACGAAAAAATTTCAACTAAAGAGTCACAACTCCAAATTGGCTCGTATTGTCAAAACTACCAAACAAAACTAAAAAAACTGTTTGTAGTTCAGCTTTATACAGGCTTTAATACCATTTGCAACTTTATTTGATTAAAAAATTGCAACCATGTCAGCAAAAACAGTTTTTTGCCTCTCCTGAATATTTCAAATTTTTTGAGTTGTGACGCTTTTTGATTTAGTGTGCGATATGTGTGCAGAACATATATTTACGTTGGAGGCCTTCGGCCACGCTTTAATAAAATAACCCTCAGTCGGCAAAAATCTCTTTCTGCAGAACTTAAATATTACAATTTAATAATAGTTTAATGTGTTAAATTTAGGTGAAATTCACACTAGTTTGTAAATTGAAGTGAAATTGGTTCATTATATCCAATCTGAGCCTCGGAACTTTAACGGCAATTATCTTCGGAACCATAGGCCTCCGGAGGGTGAGGCTTTCAGTTTTATGATCCTCCCACCAACCTTAAAAAGATATTTGTATCGGTGCGCGCTCGACCAATGGAAATCCGGCCCATATTGGCCTACCTTTTTAGGCATCGAAGACGTACTATTATATTATAACGAAACATTTTTTTGCAAATACGAACGGCGAATGCATTTTTTGTGAGAAGCTTTTTCTTGGCAGAAATACACTTGAAGGGTATGCCGCCTACTGCCGAGAAGAGACCGCTATTTATACAAACCCAATAATTGGGTTTTAATTAATTACCAATTTTTTTGGTGTTTGTACGGATTGGGGTTAGAACCCGAGACCTCTGGTATAGCAGGCGAGCACTCTACCCACTGCACCATAGCGGTGACGTTAATAACACAGTCCAACAAATTTACAAAAATTTTACTCAACACGAACAAACGCTATTAATTATGAAAGAGGATGTCTCCCAGACCAACTTTGCCGAACAGAGTACTAGTCCAGAGGGTCTGAGTTTTTTTTATGGAGGGGGTTCAAGTTTTATGGTTTAACTGGAGGTGCAATTCCTTTAGCGAAAATATCTTATAATTCTTCTACAGAATTTAATAAAGAATTTCTTTGCGGTAGACATTAACCAATTAATCATAACTTTTTTCATACATAAATCTAAACGCCTTGAAATTCCTGAAAATCGCTCGGTTTTGGGTGTAACTCCATTCAGTTTTTGCAAAAGTTAAATTTTTTTTCAGTTTACTTATTTACACCAACCTATTCTCATATTCCGGCGCCGCACAATGGGTGATTGCGGCCAAAAATAAATTCAAAATTAAAGTATGAGTAAAACCATTTTTTTAAATAGAGATCGACAGATACATCAAATTGTAATAAAAAAGCTTATATAAAAATTTTTGAGTCTCTTTTCGTTTAGCCGCACAGGGTGCCCAAAGTTGAGCAAAAAATAGGTTCTTTTTTTTCTCAATGAACACACCTCATACAAAATGCTCTATCTCATTTAATTGTTAACATACGAACTTGGGTAATACATCATTACATAGATAATGATTTTCTCTTTCAGAAATTATAACTTGGTTGTAAAC
>OY482670.1:47630752-47882252 GCA_960531455.1 Urophora cardui | reverse complement strand
TGGAGTTCTGCTTTTCGTGCAAAACGGAATTATTATTTTTTAAATAAAAAGAAAATCTGGTGCCGTGGGAAGAGTTTAGCGTCATTGGAAGTGCGTGATAATGGCATTTCCATTTATATTTTCAGTTTGTAGGCGAGTTAAAGGTGAAACGTATTTTTATTTCTAAAAGTTTTTAATGTAAAATATTTTCTTCTTTCTCCTCATAGTTTGCAATTTTACCAGGAGGATATCCTCCCATATCTCCCAATACCGAAGCACCTTCTTTTATTGAATGTACATACATATATTGTATTTTTGTAAATTGTAAAATCAATCCAGTTAATTTAACAATAAATTTAAGGTAAAATTAAAAAGATATTATTGCTAATTTAACGCGACCATTCCGTGTAAATTTAACTAGCTTAAATTGCAAAATTATCTAGTTAAAAATGTGAAGTCAACAGCAAAACTCAATATTATTTTAATGTTAGTTCTGCACATTTATCTGTTATTTTGTGCGCACTTGGACCGATATGATCAAAAAAATTAATATATGTATATCGCACCCTAAATCATAAAGTGGCACAACTCAAAATTCAAAAATTTGCAGGAGGCCAAAAACTTTTTTCCTATACAAGCAATGACATGGCAAAAGGCGACGTATAATGGCTATTTTTCAGTCAAAAGAGACCCGAATGAAAAGTTTTTTTGTTGGCAATCGCTAGAAAAGTCGATTTAAAAAAATTTTGAATTGTGTCACTTTATGATTTAGGGTGCGATATATTTTTTATTAAAATCGTTTCGTTTTCAAGAAAAAAATTCAGTAGAAACGGAGTAAATCCTAACTAATTTGCTCCCATTTTGGTAGTAACAGCAATTCTACGAAATTGCACAGCATTGATTCCTTCATTCTCTCGATTTTCGCACAAATACAAATGCATTTTTAAAAATGAACAAGAAGAAGACCATTTGAGTGACCAAACTATATAGTATAAACAATGGTTGTAAATAGCGTTCACTATCGAATTTATATGAATTTTCAAATATTGACAAAAAATGTGGATGAGAAAAAAATTTTGCTCGACTTTGAATAAAGAAATTTAAAAAACAAAAAATATGACCTCCTCAATTTTTTTTTATGCTTTGAAAAAATATATTCTTAATCAAACTGCATTTTCATTTTAAAAATCCACTTGCTCCATTTGCTTTTATAATTTTTTTTCCCATTTGCCTAAAACTGCGTTTTTGTAAACGCATTAATTATGTTAGTTTTGACATTATGAAAAACGTTTATATTTAGGCGAATAATCAAATATTTCTTTATCGTCTTGCAATAAATGGTGCATACTTTCAAATTATGAGGTAATTTTTTTTATCAGCGTTAATTCATATCTTTGGCAGCTTTTTTCTTTTGCAATATAAAAAAAAATGTGTAAAAATTGTAAAATTTTAAAATGAAATTAAAAAAAAAACAAAAAATATGACCTCCTAAATTTTTTAATATTTGATAGTCCGAAATGTCTTTTATAAACAGGTGAAAAAATCGTAGAAATTCGTTTGCTCCATTTTGTTTTATGCACTTTTTTATAGAAGGTGTTTTTTAAGTTTTCGTACATTTTTCCCATACCAAATGCCCAGAAGTATGCTTCAAAAAGTTCTAATTTGTTTGTATCGGGAATATTTGTCAAAATGATGAAACTTAAATGTTGATATTTCCAATTCTAATTAAGATATTTGAAGAAACTAAACGCTGTTTTCAAGAGTAATGATTGTGCTTTCAACTGGTTTAATCGAATTTGAGTGGAAAGTAACTACATAAAAGATATTAAGCAGGGAATAGAGCCAAAAAACGTGTTTTTTTGCCTATTTGGGCATGAATATCTCAGAAACTAGAACCAATTTGGAAAATCTGACTCCAGGTTCAGATTTAGCACACTGAAATCCTTTAGAAAAGTGTAATTTAATTTCTGGTAAAAAAATTTTTTGAAATGCGATTTTTTTGTATGAAAATTTTATGATAAATGCTTATAAAATACTTAAAAGTGCATATATTTTTAATTTAAAAACGGTGAAGTGCTTTACCCCTTTTTCAAAATGATTACTGCATTTGATTTATATTTCAAAAATGTATACATTAATAAAAATTGAGCATTTTAGCTATAATAGTTAGGAAAATGCTGAAATTTCAAAAATACCGTTATATGGGAGGTGGGCGTATTTGTGGGTGGATTTTGTTCAAATGTTTACAGTTTACTAATTTCAACCAAAAAAGCTTAAGTTCCGAATTTCAAGATTCTAGCTCAATTATTACTATTATTGGCCGCGTTTTTATGGAGGATCCAAAGAACAAAAAATGCATCTAGTGTGTTTACATATAAAATTTGTTGCATATTTCATGGCGTAATTTGTGACTATATATCCTCTGGTCTTTTGCGTTATTTGTACAAAGATTTTATCTGAGGGGACCCTTAGTGAAATTTTATGGCGAATAATTTTCTAGAACATTTTAACCCTCGTCTGCATTGTTAATTGATATTTTCTACATGTGTTTCCAAAAAAGGGTTAAAAACAGCCATTTGCGTGCGCGTTAGAGGGTTAAAGTCTACCGCAAAGAAATTCCTTATTGAATTCTGTAGCAGAAGTCCAGGCTCAAAAACTTCATTTCAGGTAATTTTTTATAACATATTTTCGATAAAGTAATTGCAACTCCATATAAAACTATAAAACTTTAACCCCCTTTTAAAATAAAACTCAGACCCTCTGGACTAGTACTCTGTTCGGCAAAGTTGGTCTGGGAGACATCCTCTTTCATAATTAATAACGTTCCTACAAATTAAGTGGACTCACAATGCATGCTCCGAAGGGCGAATGCTTGTTTTTTTTGTTTGTTTGCTGGAATTTGTATGCTTTTTTATGAGAAGCTTTTTTTATATATTAGTCCTGACAAAATTATACCGCCAAAATATATAGTAAAAAAGTCGATTAGTCGAGCCAATTAGTCGATTTCCGACTGACTTTCACACACAACAATCGATTGTAGAAGTCGATTTTTTTAGCAAAAAGTCGATAATCGATTAAAGTCGAAGTCGACTTACCCAGCCCTACTTTGGCAGCATAGTCGGAAAACTCAGTCTCCACCACGCACAGTGTTGCGATTAGAGACAAAAATGTTGAAATTGAATTTCATAATCTGAAAAATCTAAATATGAGGTTTGATTGGAAATACCTCAGTTAAGATAAATCCAAAATTTCACGAAAATACATACTATATTGAGTAGCGTAGGCGGCCTCAAAGTAGGCTCTTTTTACATAATAAGTAGGGAAGCTAAAAATATGGAAATGCATATTGCATATGCAAATGCATATTATGACCTACAAAGCATATTTACGCCAATATGCATATTCGTGCACAGGGGCGGATTTACCTCTGTGAGCGCCCTGGGCAAACAAATCAAGCCGCGCCCCAATATTTCCAAAAAAAAACCGTACTTGCCTTCGTGTGGTGACATTTCATTACTGATATATTTTACGGATTGAAAAAATTTGATTCGATTCTTATATAGGCACCACATTTTTTGCAGTTTCTAACCTTCAAAATGATCTGATCTTAAACCCTCATTATTAGGTGGCACAGATTTCGCAATATCATTAAATTGCAACAATTTTATAGTGAAAATGTTTCGTCCTGAAACTAAACTCACAATTTTTGACAGTTGGGTGCTTCCCAGTTAGCGATATCTGGCTTTCTAGTCCAGAATCTACCTGGGCTAACCTAGATGTCGATCAATTCACTTATGCATTTTTACCTTTTTGGTTATGATCAACAACGGAGTCATTTTCTTTTCGAGGAGTTTGAAAAAAAAAAAAACAATCAAGTTTAGGGGTTTTCGACAGTAAATCTTCGTCTTTCTGCACTTTCTCGGCTGCACGTTTTTTGTATGCAGCGCCGCTTAACTTTTTCATATTTGCACTCATTCTTCTATTTTTCACAAAAACCTTAATTCACTGACACCTTTTTGATGTTTTTAACTCGGAACGACTTTTAAGATTACATAAAATATACGCAGCTCATTGTATAGAGGCGCGAACTATTCAAATTAACCAGAAACAGAAAATATTCAGATCTTAGTTTCCTTTGAAAAAGTGAGCTCGCGCATTTCTCCGAAAAAATACTTCAATGCCTACTTGATTTTTAAATTTGAAATTTCAATTAAATTTGAATCTTTCACGTCATTTACTGCACACAAGCTGCTAAAACTTGGTGTTTACATATCGCTCATTTGCTGCAGGACCGGCATAAATCAAAAAACGTGATTTTTGAGTTAATGCTGCAGAATAGTTAGTTACAGCATACTTCATTTGAGTAAAAAATTCTTTATGATTTGTTGAAAACTAAGCGCTTCAGATACAAACCAAATGTTGCATTTACTTGCGCACCATATGGTGGTTGAATCTCAAAATTTCCCTTCCTGAAAAGTTGTGTATTTTAAAAAGTGCAAATGCAGCAAATGAGCGATATGTAAGTCCCACTGGGGCGAAGGTTAAGAACTGTACCAATGTTCTGAAATGTACTTTGATTAATTTTTTCTCTGTAAAAAATTGAAAAAATCTTTCATTCTTGTTGTAATATTGAAAAAATTTTTTTTTTGGTAAATAAAAAATTTTTTTTCTTTATCTTAGTTTTGGCGCCCCTATTGAAACGGCGCCCTGGGCAGCTGCCCATGTTGCCCCTATGTAAATCCGCTCCTGTTCGTGCATATTCGTGCATATTTTGTCAATTAATTGCTGTTCAGGTGGCAGTTGGCAATATTAGCTGCAATTGGCTGATAGATGGCGCTGCTCTAACCAAAGATCCGCACTTTCCAGGGATCTGCACTATCGTAAAATATAAAAAAACCGAGTGGTCATAAAAAAAATAAAGTAAAATAATATGAAATCAAATAAAATAAAATAGAGCTGAATAAAATAAGATAAAAGAAAATAAAGTAAAATAAAAACAAAATAATATAATATAAAATAAAATAAAATAAAATAAAACAAAATAAAATAAAATAAAACAAAATAAAATAAAAAATAAAGGAAAGCATAAAATAACATTAAATAGAATAAAATAAAATAAAAGAATAAAATAAAATAAACTAAAATAAAAAAAAACAACAAATAAACAAAAAAAAATTCTTAAATGAGTGCTCCAGGCACTCACTCTACCAAGAGCACATTGTTTAATAATGCGTACTTCACATTGAGGTATAGTTCAAATGAAAATAACCTAAAGGTCTCTAAAGATAGCACAAGCGATCAAAGAGCACGATCTTGTTCTCCAGCCATTCCCGGAGAAAAGTGATAAGCCTAATAAAGTTTTAAAAAATTCCATGGTGAAAGAACCATCTAAAGACGTAGCACTGGCCAACAACAAATTTAGTCTCCTTGCCCAAAATGAAAACAAGACTCCCGAAGTACCGCAAAAAAAAAAATCCAAACCTACACCAATTTATCTGAGAGAACCAAGTTCTGGTATACTTGTAAATAAATTGGTAGCATTAATAGGGGAAAAGAACTTCCATATTGTACCTCTTAAAAAGGGAAATATCCAGGAAGTGAAAATCCGAACTTACAGCGAGGAGTACTTCCGAAAAGTAACTAACGATTTTGAAAATAACAAAAGGTCATTTTATACATTCCAATTAAAGAGTAGCCGCGGTGTGTCAGTTGTGTCGAAAGTAGGGTTGCTAGACGTACTGAATTGATCAGTACAATACTCATTTTTCGTGCTCCGTACTGATGGTTTTAAAAACCTTAATAAATACTGATTTTTTGGATTTTGTACTGATTTGTACTGATTTTTAGCCGACACTAAAAAAAATCATTTTTATCACCCTGCACTGTTTCTAATTTTCCAACTGTTTTCATTTGACGGTTGTAATCAGCGTTGCCACTTTTGGTACTTTCGTACCAAAACTGGTACTTTGAAAATGATTTGGTACGTTGCTTTTGATTTTGGTACTTTTTCCTTAAAAGCAAGGGTTTGAGAAAACTATGTTAATTTATTTCCATCTAGTTTTTATTTTTCTATATATTATTTTTGTTCGTCCACTAAAATAACCGTAATTATGTTGATTAATTACATCGCCAACATGCGATACTATACCGGTCGTAGCATTATGTCACCAACAATTACCGTGTATTTTGTTAGGGCTTTTTGGCAACTAGTAGTCAAAATTAGCAAACAAATTCTATGGAGGGTATAAGTTAACTCAGTTTGACCTTTGTGTGCTGTCGCACTTGCTCCTAGCGAAGAAAAAAAAAACAGCTGATGGCATGCTACAGCCGCTGTTAGTGAGCCCTGATCACCATTTAATAAATATACACGTATCAAGCAAGTTTTAAGTGGAAATAGAATGATGGAGATGTAAAAAGTTAATAATTTTATTAATTTTTGGTTTGTTTTCTTTAATTTTTTAAATGCTCTTTTTTATTTTTGTTAACGTTAATATCGCACCCCAAATCATTAAGTGACACAACTAAAAATTTTTTGCAATCGGTTTTTTATCATAAACCGGTACACAGAACACATCTCAAGCGGTTGCCAAAAAAAAAATTTTCAATCGGTGTCCCTTTTGACTGAAAAATAGCAATTATAATTAGCCTTTTCAACATCATTGCTTGTAAAGAAAAAAAGTTTTTTGGCTCCTGAAAATTTTTGAATTTTGAGCTGTGTCAATTTATGATTTAGGATGCGATATATTGAAGTTAATTTTCCATTAGAAAATAATAAATGAAAAAAATCATTTATCTACTACGACTGTTACCACGAAAAAAATCTGTTTGGTACTCTCAAAAGCAATTTGGTACGTTTTTTGGTACGAGGAAAAATATGTTAGTGGCATCACTGGTTGTAATGCTGTGGTTATGCTTACTACAATACTCGACGAGAAACGTGTAATTGTTGTTGTGCACTCCGACGAGTGAGAGAATTTTCGGACTCTCACATCGATCAAATTTGCTGGATGAAGCAAGCACCCAACACGCCGAGGTTTCGGGGTAATAATGTGTTATGTTGTGTATGTGCGCTCTAATCATCATTTTAAGCGTAACGACCTCTCACCGATGACGAACATGTGTCCGAATTTCATCGGTGTTTTGCTCGTAAGCATAACCACGGCTAACAATGAAACAATTAGGAAGGAGGAAGCAACGCTAACGTTAATTGTCATAGAAACATTATTGACAATGAACGATTAAAACAAAAACAAAATGCCAGTAATAAAGACAATTTTCTCCGCATATATTGTTTTTTTTTGGAAGGTAATGTACTGATTTTTTCGGGAAAGGTATCTGGCAACCCTAGTCGTAAGAAATAGAAAGTTCCTTGAATCCCATTGAATTTGAGAATGCTTTAAAAGAAGGGTTTAAAGTACGATATGTACACAATATAAAAAATAAATCGATCATACCACAGCCAATGTTTCGAGTAGAAATAGAACCCGATTTTGCTCGGTGTATACTTCCTTAAACGAAAAGGGTACTAAAAAACCACTAGCGCCACCTTGACCCCAAAGACTCAACTAGTTCCGAAACCCCAAAATGTTCCAAGTACGGTCAATAATAATGTTCATCAGAACCATTTCAGGACATATTCCCAACCCTCAAAGCCTGAAACGCAGGAGACTCCCACTCCACCTACAAACTTGGAAAAAACCTTAAACAGTTTTATGCAAATGATGCAAGATCATATGAAATCAATGCAAAATATGATGCAAGAATTAATTAGGAACCAAAATCTCCTATTACAAACAATCTTAACAAGACCATGAATTCACTAAATATAGGTTTTGGAAAGCTAACGGCCTAAGCAAACACCGGAATGGACTCCAAATATTTCTAGAAAGACAGCAGTTAGACATAATGCTAGTCTCTTAAACTCCTTTGACGGCCTTTAATAATTTTAGTATTGACGGCTTTGCGTTCTACGACACCAAGCACCCCGAAGGTAAAGCTAGAGGTGGAACCGGAATACTTATTAGAAAACGGATTAAGCATCATCTACTGGGAGATTATTGCAGGAATTATATACACTCAAAATCAGTGCACGTAAAAGATAGTATTGTATTGAGTGGGACAAAACTCAATTTCTTGGAAACGGATGGACCTACCGAAACCAAATTTTGCACATTGGTGTCCCACTATACGACTCATCTTTCAGAAAAATTAAAAGGATATATCTGTAGTCACAAGCAATAACCGCTTAATTCGACTTAGGAAGATTTCGAGTTATATATACCACGTTATTCTCCTGTTAAAACTCCCATGCTTATAACTTAATTCAATCAAAAGATATAAATAAAAACATTTAGTCTTAACTTACAATAGAGGTATATAACAGCCAAAGTACATGCATATATTTAATCAAATTTCTTCATGACATCTTGTTTTATATTGCCACAGATATGTTGTAATCCACGCCCACCACTAAGGCTAGTTTACAGCCAAAAAAAAAACAAGAAAACCTGGAATGGGGGAGGATAGGAATTGACCTGCTGAGCTTGGACCTATTTTTTTTAATTTTTTGTATAGTTAGGTTTTTGAGATAACGGTAATTTTGTGTTTTTTTGTTATCACTTCATTCAAAAATTATTTTCGCTGGAGTTACAAATGCGATAAACGCAAGCAGTATCTGGTTCGAAATGCATTTAAAACAGCGTTCGAAATTATACACTACGATAACATTCAATAACGTAGCGTAGCGTTCATGCGACAACGATATACACAAACACAACCCAATAAACATTTTTCTTCATTTTCAATTTGAGGTTCATTTGAGAAGTAACCCTATTGTCAAATATCAAACGTTTGTTATCAAATGCATCTCAAATTTCTCCTGATAGCGTTCTCAAACAAAAAGGCTCATTTTTAGTATGGGATTTTGGGCTGATTCTCAATTTGATTCATTTCATTTTCTCAAACCTATTTCAAAGGTGGTACGAAATGGAATGCAACAAATAGATGTTTGTATGTATTACATATATGTACCCTAGAGTGCAGAAAATTTGAGCGATAGTGAGTTTGTGTTGTGAGCGCAGAAATGGAATGGAATAAATAGATATACATATGTACATATGTATTACATATTTGTACTCTGATGTGATGCTTTTCATTTACCCGTGCGGGTGAATTTTTCCGGTGCCTTTTGTACAGTTACATGAGTATGTTAATATCTTTCTTAATATGCATGCACCCATATGAGAAACAAACTATGTTTCTATTAAATTTGGTGTAACTTCACAAAAAGCCACAAACAAATAAAATAAGAGTAAGATATACAGAATCATTATTACACACAATCATTTTCAACCATCATCATTTCAACCGTTAAGGGACCGCTCGAGTAAAACAATGAACGCTGACTGAAATTGGCAAACACACACAATTTCTTCGTTCCTTCAAGCCTTGACATGTTGAAATTCGTGAAATGGTACAAAATGCGAAACAAGTTTTTTTTTTTCAAATGTGTTGTAAGTTATTCTAAAATTGATAAACAATGTTTGATGAACATTTGAAAATATTTTTATTTTCAAATGATATATATGCTGATTCTCAACTTTAGAAACAATATTTTCTCAAACGTTTGATAATTTCTTTTTCAATGTTTAATGGGAACCCCTAACAAACCTAACGGTACTTGTAGTGTTTGCGTTTAAGTTTGTGTAAATGAACACAAACAGAACACTACGCGTAGTGTAGCTGGTGGAAGTACGCTAAGTGGAAATGAACCCTACTTAGCGTTCTTTTATTATAGCGTTCAGTTAGTGTTCTTTTTTAAATTTTGCAAAGTTAGTTGTGCAAATCGGCGTTTCATGTATGTATACATATTTTATATGTATGTATGTATATACTAACGTATGTTTTTCATTAATGGATCCACATATGTACATATGTTTGTATGTATGTATATATTTTCTTTAATAAAAGACTTGTAAAAATTATTTTGGTTAAAAAAATTATGTAATATGGGAACTTTTAAGCCTAGATTTGGAAAATTATTTAAAATATCTAGAATTTAAAAAAATTAAATTTTATAACATACGACGGCTGTGACCTGCTTGGGTACCCATATATACATATGTATGTATGTGAGGTAGGAATAGTTTTTAGTGTGTTAGGGTGGAAAATTGTTAAGTGTTGCTCTAAATTTGGTGAATGTCCTTTTAAAATTTTGTTGCACTCTTCATTTTTGCAAACACATGTTTTATTTTCCATCACATGAAAAAAGGCATACAATATATTATTTTTAAGGACGCAGCATGTTGTTTTAGATGCAGTCGAGCAAATAATAGAAAACTAACTAATTGCATGTTGTACTTCTTGCACATTTCCTCGCAAATTTGGTAGATTTTTTTCAAGTAAAGGGTACCTATTTTTTCGTCCTGAGTGGCAAAGAGTAAAGGCCAAGTTGCAAATGAATATATGTACATACATATATACGTATGTATATTTACATAGTGGGAGATCGCAGAGCATTTGTGCAACATTCATAGACATATACATAGATACCCTACAAAGAAATTCACATTAATCTGGGATGCTTTCGGGATCACGCGCAATGTAGCATGCGACTATTCTTAATTTTATCTAAATGACGTTGTTCATAATTAATAATTTTTAATAAATTGTATGTGTGTATAAGCATTTATACGTATGTATACATATGCCCATATTTAAGTATTGACAGGCCTAAAATTTTAATGACCGTAAATTATTGCTTTTTGGTGGGCTGTGCAGTTTTGTTGTCAGAGAAAAAATACATTGAATTTCGCGTTAATGCAAATGATTGTATGATTTTGCAACTCAAACAATGGCTTTTGCAAGTTTAGGTAGCTGTTCAGATATTTTTGTGTTCCCGAGAGCATCCCGGATTAATTTGAAATTCTTTGTAGGGTATACATATATATGGCTGTGGACATTTGCATCAGACCGCCATTTTGACATATATGATCAGCCTTGGGCACCACTACACTCAAGCCATTACTAAAAAATGAGTGTGTGTTGGTGCGCCTACTGTAGGATAAAGTGAAAAATTACTAAAAATAATCAGTCTGAATGCAGATGTTGAGCAAGCAGGGTCATGCGCGCATGCTTCACGAAATTATGAAACAACGTACGTATACACATACATATGTATTTGTGTACCCACGTTATATGCAAACTTCTCGTAGTTTTGCTTGTTGTTTGGCATCTGCAAATAGAATAAAAGAATTTCAAGCGACGATCACCAAGCGACCACTTGCTTTCACGCCAGTCGAAGGCAAACTGATTATTTTTCCTAAGCGACGATCGCCAAGTCCCATCGTAAGCGCTCGTTTTACGCTCTTTATTTGTCTGTAGTAGTGACAATCGGTGTGTATACGTACACGAGCGCTTAGAGCCCGTGCACAATTGGCTTTGTCTGCTCCAACTTTGATAGAAAAAACCTTAAAGAAAAGCGAAATTCCAGATGCTTGCTACAATTAACAATTTGCACTTCACTTCTTTGCTTTAATTTATAAACCTGATTTTTGGTAAAATATTTGGCGAATTTGCCTTTTTCTGCTTATTCGAATGTTATTTTTTACTTTTCTCTGTTCACTTCTCACGAAATTGTGCGAAATCTCTAAAATAAGTGTAGCTACCCTGCAAAAAATGCGATCACTCCGGGATACATCCGGGACAACTCGCAAGGGAGCATGCGATTACTACCCATTTGTATCTCTTTATATGGGTTGAAGTGTTCTCTTTTGTTTGAGCATGTCCTATGAAGAGACTAATTGTACCCAGTTTGTACCCGAACGGGTAGCAAAAGCGCACAATTGTACCCGTTTTGTACCCGAACAGGTAGCAAATGCGACACATCCATTTGTGCGACTAATGGTAACCGTTTGATACCCTTTCGGGTACAATTCGTCTACAATTAGTATACATATGTACCCGTTCGGGTACAATTGGGAACAATTGTAGACTAATTGTACCCGAAAGAGAGCGCTCCCGGACAAATCTTTTTAGAGACTCGTCGCACACTTTTTTACAGGGTATACAAACATACACACACACACACAAGGGGAGATGTTTGTCAAAGTGTAAAAAAGTTGAAACATGGCTAACTTTATACCTTGCTTTACTCGCTTCACCTCAATTGTGAACATGTCCCTTTGAAAAGCACATGCTGAACGAAACTGTCAAAGCGAAACTCTGAAGTAAAGCGAGGTAGAAGTCAATTGTGCACGGGCTCTTACTCTCATTTAGCAGGTGCTAAGGTTTTGCCCAAGGCTGTATATGATATATCGCTCTGCGCTCTCTTACACAATCCCTCTCATAATTTTGCTGCGGTCTGATGTATACACATTCCTATGTACATTGGGGTTGTTCAAATTAATATGAAGAAAATAAGGCTCTCCCGAAACATGCATATTTAGAGGTCAAGAAAATGTCTTAAAATGTTCACCTTCTTTTACATTAGTAATGCTACATATTTTTTGGTAAGTCCTTAGTCAACAAGATAAAGTTTCTTATCATCAAATAAAATCGCCTTGTCCCGCAATGATTTTTCGGTTCTAATTTTTTGGACCACCTTATGCATGCAAAAATGCTTTGCAAAAAATAGAACTCATATTGTTTATGAATAATAGCATCAAAACAGCCATATTTCGCAATTTGTTCGTTTCAAATTTTTTTTTTGGACCAGCTTAATGTAAATATCTGTATGTATGTACATATATATGTATGTATATATATTAATTGCATCCTTCTTGGCCTTTACTCTTTGCCTCTCAGAACGAAAAAATATCAGCTACATACATATGCGCATTTCTGGTATAAACATGCAAATGAACGTTACGATCATATATATAATACTTCTATATTGCTACTATTCAATTGTTTTGTTGGTCAAACTTCACAGTAACGATATACTGTAAGAAAGGGAAGCAAGATTCCATGGGTGTCGTTAAACATTTCTTTTCAAAGCCAAGGGGGACTACAGAAAAATTTGGTACTATGAAATACATAGGTATTTTATTTAACAAAGGTATGGGTATGAATATATGTACCTACATACATATGCATGAATAAAAATGAATTTTCAAAGAGCGCTCATTGGACGCTCACGAGCGCATAAAATGAATTTCACCGCTGGCGCTCATTGATCGCTCGCGAATATTCTTTTGCATTCGTAAATTTGTGTGAGGCATTCTTCGTTGTTGAATGTACGTATGTATGAATTTATCGCCACCGCAGAAATCAAGAATAGTCGCTGTGTATAACCGCCTATCCTACGTTATGATATTATTGAAGTAAATGAGAATAAATTTTACAGAAGAGCATAAAACTCCTTCATTTCAAGCTTATTTCTGCGTATAAACTTAAATTTAAATAGTTATGTATATCATTTTGTTGACTAAAGTATCAACTTCGTATAGAAGTAGGAACATATTGAATTATTGGCAAATTTTATTTTTGGCACAAGTGCCGCTTAGGCGGTTACCAATTTCACTTAGGCGGTTATGAAATTTAAACGACGATATATATATTGTGACTTTATTTAATTTACGAAAATATAAATTATCTGCCTTATTTTTAGCATGTAGGTATGCATACATAAGTTATTTGGTTGTGAACTACGTTGAAATAATAAATACATGTGTACAATTTTGTTTTCGAAAGATTGGCATTTCATTGTTTAATCTAATGCTTTGTGTTTTTATAACGACCATGAAAGTTTTATATGAAGGGAATAACGACCCCTTTTATCCCCCTTCTGTTTTTTTTTTTGTAATGCTACTACAATTTTGCAAATGTGTGTGTGACATATATTCACATATACGACTTTTGCTTGTGTTGACGCATGCGCACAAATTACATATGCAGTGAGAAACGAGTTCAGCGCGACCAGAACTGAAACACATTGAGTAGATAGGTTGTTAGCAATATAGAAGTATTATATATATGGTTACGATTAGCGTAGTGTTCATTTTCGCTGCCAGCGAAGCACGAAATAGGTAGCGTTAGGTTTGTGTTCTTTCGCTCGTTTAGGGTTCGGTTTGTGTTGGTTACATGAGCACAAACGCTATCGTAGCGTGCGCGTTTAGTGTTCTTTTTGGCGTAGCGTTTCCGTAGGGTTCAGTTTATTTGCGAACTCTGATTTAAAATACGCTTCAAACGACATACAACTTGTAGTGGTCTAATAAAATTTTGTGGACTTTTTGCGATTTTTGAAAAAGTTATGATTTTCGAATTAAGTTTTTTATAAAAAGTTGTAAAAATCAGGGAAGTTTTATTCTTTTAAAAATTTGCCCATTTAATTGCAAAGACTTTAAGCATATTTTTTGCGATTTTTTCTTGTGAAACAAAAAAGGATATTTTGGATGAAAAACTTGGTTAGGTGACTTAACTATGTGAAAATGACTTCATAGGTCAAAAGGACATTAGAAGGAAATATAGAGCTTCTAAAGACTAAACTAATGACATATAAATTTAAAAAATCCGATGTCAAATAACAAAGTTACAATTTAAAAAAAATATTTCCGCGATATTTCGCGGGATCAAAAAAAAAAAATTGTATGGAGAGTGGAACAAAACTCAATTACTCAGATTTTATCGAAAATAAAGTTTTATCACAAACAGTCGATGTACGTAGATATGTACAAAAATACGTAAAAGGAGCATAAATAGGCTTCTTAAGAAAAGACTTGAAAGAACTCAAATCTGCTTATAAGACCTGGTCCAGACTGGTCCTTAGTTGTTAAAAGTTTAAATGAAAATGCTAATGCTTGGAAATTACGCTCATAGAAAAACTAAGATTTCTTTATCTTGTATTTTGCTAAAAATAAATTGTTTTCACTGTTTTCTTTCGCTAAATCATAAAACATACCTTTTTCTTGCGTTTCCATAGTTATCAGCATTTTTTAGCACTCAAACTTGAAATCTCGCAAAAATCATAATACACTTATTTACACAAACTTTTTCCAGAAAATTTTTTTTTTCAAATGTGTTGACTTTAAATGAGCCAAAGTAACGTTTAATGGTGTCTATTGCGTATAGAAGGAGGTTTTCCATAAAATTCAATATATTTCCCACGGGAATGCATGACAGAAATTTCTTTTTGAAACACCAAAATTTTTTACTTTTTTGTATGGGGGCTGACCAGTGTGCTCTGGTGGGCTCGCTGTAACTGCAATATACTGTCCTCCCCGTTTCAATGTAACAGAATCCCAATTTACTGAATTCTTTTCCAAGTTGGGCCGAAGGTTTCTTGCAGCAGGTTATTATAACGCTAAACATACATTTTGGGGTTCCAGACTGATAATACCAAAGGGAAGAAATCTATTCAAAGCAATTTTAAACAATACATTATTTCCTCTTGTCAGCCAACATTTTGGCCAACTGATAGAAGCAAAACTCCCGACTTAATAGATTTTGGTGAAACTCGCAGAATCGAAAGAGAATTAATTAAGATAAAATCGGCTTTCGATCTATCATATGATCACTCTCTTGTGTTACAACTATTGATATAATCCCATCTTTCAACGAATTGAATTCGAGCTTAACCAATAAATTTACAAACTGGCTCAAGTAAAAAAAATGTATCAGTTCTCATACCAACTTAAATACAAGCCATAAATCAGCAGCCGGAGTAGACTCTGCGATTACTGACTTCACAAATATCCTTCAAGTACAAGCAAAATTATCAACGCACCCACAGCTTAACACTACCCACAGGAGTGTCCCTAAATATTTCAAAGGAAACCATATCACCGATCTCATTTACAAGAAAAGGCAAATTAGGAAAGACTGGCAGAGGTTACGCTCTCTAACCTTGAAATACGAACTGGAAAAATGCACGAAAGACCTCCAGATGCTATTGCAGGATAAAGAAGAAGCAGATTTTCAAAACAGAATTAAGTCCTTGAAAGCCACATCTTCTACAGACTACTCATTGTGGCGGTCACTGAAAACTTTCAAAATGCCAGTTTTGCAGGACCCTCCAGTACTAACCGAAAACGGTGACTTTGCTAGAAGTGACCAGAAAAAAGGAACCGCATTTACAGCCCACCTTTCGCGAGTATTTACTCCTAATCCAGGAAGCAAAATTTTTAGAGGTATTTTATTTATACAGTTGGCAAAATATATTGGATGCTAAAAAAAAACTTCAACATTTGCGGATGACACAGCAATACTTAGGTCCGGTTTCACCAACGTGACTAAAGCTAAAACTAAGTTTTGACTTAAGTTAGCCCAGATTTGGGGCTAACTTACTTTTGGGTTTCACCAAATAGTCTAAGAAAATAGTTTTGCAACCAGCAACCCTGCCAGATTTTTTGCCAAATACTGGTTTTTTGGTTGCTGTATTTGCAAATTTTTTTGTCATATTCGCTCTTTTGGTTGTTGGACTTGCTAAAGCGACTCAAATTCTTGGTTTAGTTTTAGTCAAGACAAAAGCTGACTAACTTGTGACCAGACATGGGCGTAGTTAACTAACTGTCAAGTACCACTAATATGGCATTAGTGGATTTTCAAATTTTTCAACTACCACTGCGTGTAGTGGGATTAATTTTTTTTGCACTACCACTAACAGCGTTTAGTGGTAATGGAAAATTTTTCAACTCAAAAAACCAAGCCATTTCGTGGTAGTGGAAATTTTTTTAACTCAACCTTCAGGAAATGAGTGGTAGTTGAAATCAAATTGAATGGGAGCAAATTATTTCCACTAAACCATACTAGCATATACATATCTGCTAGTAACTAATAAAACTGTTATCTTCAATAAAATATTTACCGGGAATGTAAATATACATACATATGTATGTGTGTTTATTGTGCACCAAATACATAAACATATAGATATATAGTATAAAGCGTTTATATGTTGTTCGCTTTCATTAATACAAGCTCTTCGAAATTAGGCCCAAAAAATTTTTTTCTGCGTGGAGCGCAGTGATGCCAGATAATCTCCGCTGAAATTCCCACAGAAATTGGAAAAAAATCCCTAATTTCCCACATTTTAAATATAAAAATCCCACAAAATTCCCACCGAATTTTTTATTTCATTAATATAAGAATATATAACAGGCAAATACAGTTTTTTAATAGCTAAAAGTATCAGTTGTACAAATTATTTGCATTGTGCAAGTGGATATGATTTTTGTTGATTTTAAAGTTGAAGCAATTGATATTTTTGGATTGAAAGGCAACTCTTACCTTACATACACTATTTAACATATCACTAGATATTTTGTTTCGCTTTTTACATTTAACATCCATTACAATTAAAAATATTCTTTCTGATTTAGCGTTTGAATGGGGTAACGTGAGTACAATTTCAACCAATTGCTTAAAATTATGAAACAAAAGATTGTCATTATAGTTTTTAAAGTTTATTATTTTACTCCACAATACATAAACAGGTAATTTTCTTAAATCGCCTTTTTGTGTTTCTGTTAAAACTATACAAATACTTTTGTATTCCGATTCTGTGAGATCAGGATTAAGATTTAATTTTTTAGTTAGAGCAAGAGAAATCAAAAACAATCTCGGGATCTAGGAAAACGTGATATTATCTGAAAAGTAGAAGCTTCGTAAAAGCGCAAACACTTTTTTTGAATACAATCTTTTCCTCCAAATTTAAATTTGACAAAATATTTTCGCATTCATAACCAACGTAAACGTTATGCACGTCAAGTAAATATGGAGTTGGGCGGGGTTTTAAGAAATTTCTTGCAATTTTTAACACAAGTATAAGTACATTTCGGCTTAGGAACAATACGCCAAATTCGTTGAAAAAGTTAAGAACATACTTCAAAAATCTATTTTAAGTAATACATACTATAAATTATACATATGCAGGTATGTAACAGTTCTGCAACCAAAAAATCCCTTTTTTTATATGGACGACAACAAAATGTCCCTTTTTTCCCTCTTTAAAAATTTTGCAGTAAAATATCCCTCAAAAAGGGAAATTTCCCTCAATCTGGCACCACTGGTGGAGCGTTTAAAATCCATGCAAAAGAAAAAAGTAGTTCTACAGGAGCAGAGGAGGATGGAATCGGGGTGTTAAATTTAAGGAACATATTCCGCACAATACCATAGCACTCTAGACTCTTGAGTGACTTATTTGAATCCAGCAAATACGTATCAAGCTGCCTTCGGACCTCATCCTGTTCAATAATTTCAGGGCTGCTACTGTAAAAAAGTTAAAATATATTTCAATTTAAGGAAATAGTCTTACTATTTGCATCGTCTAACTCCAAAAATGTATCAGTTGGTCTCTGGGGATTTTCTGTATCTGAATTTTGGCTGTCACTTTTCACAAAAAACTTAGCAGCCTATTCAATAAATAACACTGCTCTACAGCCAAAAAATACTCTAAACGCGACCCCCCAATCTATATGTAAAATCGGTCGCTGATTCCGAAAATCGGGTTCATTTTTAATTCTATGGGAAGGTTTTTGAGATATCGGCAATTTACCGTTATTTGGCCAATGGCTCCACTTAATCCTGTATATCTATTTAACGCAGTAAGCTATCTTTCTTGGGGAAACACCAAACGAAAGAAAATTAAATTTCCTTTTCATGGCTCCTATAACATTTTTCTCTAACTCTAATAGTTTCTCAAATATTGATTCAATATGAATTTTTTCGATTTTTTTAAGAAAAATTTGACTTTGTCAGGCAATATCTTTAAAACCAATGTCTTCACCTTCGGCTTTACTCCTTTACGTGAAGCTCCATTCCATTAGCAAAAAAATAAGCTATCAACGTAGAAAATCCATGGTAAAATGGAAAAGTTATAGGCGATCAAGTAAATACAGCCAAGTCTTGCAATGCCCGTAAATGGACTCGTATCTACTGCGCTGCCAATACGCTGCTACTGCAGATGTGTAGGTATTGGTAAAATATGCATATAATATATCCGTGCAGTTTCATTGCGCGACTTGGCTGTATTTACTTGATCGCCTATAACTTTTCCATTTTACCATGGATTTTCTTCGTTGATAGCTTTTTTTTTTGCTTATGGAATGGAGCTTCACGTAAAGGAGTAAAACCGAAGGTGAAAACATTGGTTTTAAAGATATTGCCTGACAGTCAATTTTTTCTTGAAAAAATCGTAAAAATTCGAAAAAATTCAAATTGAATCGTCAATATTTCAGAAACTATAAGAGTTAGGGAAAAATGTTATAAGAGCCGTGAAAAGTAAATTTAATTTTTTTAAGTGGAGCCATTGGCCAAATAACGGTAAATTGCCGATATCTGAAAAACCTTCCCATAGAATTAAAAATGAACTCGATTTTCGGAATCAGCGACCGATTTTACATATAGATAGGATAGTTACGTCCAAAGTACAGACAAAAAATTTCATTTTGTGATCCAGTGTAATTTTTCTGCGAAATCCGTAGGTAGGTGCGGTGCCGTTCGCTGCAGAACTGGCAAGAAACACAACTTTACACCTGGGTACGATATTGCCGCTATGATGGCCAAATTTGCTTCCTCATTTCCTTAAAATAATTTTTTTAATTACTATTTATTTTTTATCTTTTGATTGACAACATACTGCCTTCAAAAAATATTTGGAATCTTTTGTGCAGGCATGTTATAAGTTTTTTGTGGCCGCTGAGGTGCAGTGGGTAGAGTGTTCGCCTGCTACACCAGAGGTCTCGGGTTCTAACCCCAGTCCGAGCAAAATACCAAAAACTTTTCTAATTAGTAAAAATCCAATTATTGCGTTTTTTAAGAGCAGCGGTCACCTCTCGGCAGTGGACGGCATACCCTCCGAGTGTATTTCTGCCATGAAAAAGCTTCTCACAAAAAATGCATTCGCCGTTCGGAGCCGGCATAAAACTGTAGGTCCACCCAATTAGTAGGAAAAACAAAAAGTTCGGTGCAAACTGATGTCAAGTCTCGTAATTCAAAACCCTCTTGAAATTTCGTTAATATTATTTTTAACGATACAAGAGCAGCCAAACCCAACCCAAAGTACATATATTTTACTCCCTGCAAAAAATCTATGTCATTTGCAATCGGTTCCATTGACTTTTCTCTTCAATTTATCTCTAATAAGTTTTTTCAGTTATACTTCCAAATTCGAAGAAAATCGCTGATTTAGTTAATAATCTAAAAACCACTTCCATTTTGTGTAACGTCCGCAACGCAGTTTAAGTGGCTAAAATAAAGGTATTAAACTAAATTTGTGTCGCCAACATATTTTTATCATCAGCTGTGTCCTAAATATTTCCCTGTATAATAAAACAGTGATGCCAGATAATCTCCGCTAAAATTCCCACAGAAATTGGGAAAAAATCCCTAATTTCCCACATTTTAAATTAAAAAAAAAATCCCACAAAATTCCCACCGAATTTAAAGCATTTATTTCAGTAATATAAGAATATATAGCAAGCAAATACAGTTTGTTTAATAGCTAAAAGTATCAGTTGTACAAATTATTTGCATTGTGCAAGTGGATATGATTTCTGTTGATTTTAAATTTGAAGCAATTGATATTTTTGGATTGATAGGCAACTCTTACTTTACTTATACTATTTAGCATATCACTAGATAGTTTATTTTGCTTTTTACATTTAACATCATGAGTACACTTTGCCAATTGCTTAAGATTATGAAACAAAAAGTTGTCATTAGAGTTTTTAAAGTTTATTATTTTACTCCACATTGCATCAACAGGTAATTTTTTTTTAAATCGTCTCTTTGTGTTTCGGTTAAAACTATACAAATACTTTTGTATTCCGATTCTGTAAGATCAGGATTAGGATTTAATTTTTTAGTTAGAGCAAGAAGTGATACACGATCGTTTTAGAGAAATCAAAACCCATATCGGGATCTAAGAACTGCAATTCTTCGGAAACACCGTGAAATGGAAAATGTGATATTATCTGAAAAGTAGAAGCTTCATAAAAGCGCAAACACTTTTTTTGAATATGTACCTACAATCTTTTAGTCGGTGTATAAGTACATTTCGGCTTTGGAACAATGCGTTAAATTCATTGAAAAAGTTAAGAACGTACTTCAAAAATCTAAAATAAGAATTGTTTTGAATTCTTTCCAATTTTTCATAAAGAGTTTCTGCTTTTTTACACATATATTCAAATGAGGCCAGGCGAAAATAGCTTTTAATTGGCTCCCAATTCTCCAAAATTCTTACGATTATTAACAATACAGTACGAATGTGCACAATGAAAAATAAATTACCTAAGAGGGCAATTATTAACACGCTTTTATTAGTTTCACCTCGTATGTTTGTATGTATTTATGTAAACAAGTTACGTATACGCAGTGTAGTTCACTCTGAATGGGAGTTTTTCAGTGTGAGATGTGCTTATTCTAAGTTATACTATAACTTATACATATGTAGGTATGTAAACAGTTCTGCAACAAAAAATCCCTTTTTTATATGGACGGAAACAAAATGTCCCTTCTTTCCCTCTTTAAAAATTTTGCAGTGAAATATCCCTCAAAAAGGGAAATTTCCCTCAATCTGGCACCACTGTAATAAAATGGTACAATATTTCGCGTTATTTCTGCCTCCAAAATTCAAAAAAAAGTGCGAACGTAACGTCCGCAACGCCCAGGAAATGCCCACATACATACATACGTACATGCATAGATACCCTGCAAAAAATGCGATTAGTCCGAGACGTGTCCGGGATCAATCGCAAGGGAGCATGCGACTAATACAATTTTGCATCCCTTTATATGGAGTGAATTGATCGCATTTGTTCGAGCATGTCCTATGAAGAGACTAATTGTTCAACTTGTATACCCGAACGGGTACCAATGTAGATTAATCACTAACATACCGAACGGGTACAAATGTAGATCAATCGCTTACATCCCGAACGGGTACAAATGTAGATTAATCGCTTTCATCCCCAACGTGTACAAATGTAGATCAATCGCTTCCAGCACGAACGGGTACAAATGTAGATTTTTCCAAGTTGTTCGCCAAGACAATTTTTAATAACAATCTTTAAAAAATTTTAAATGTTCATGCATATATAAATAAAGATTATATAATGTTTTACCTTTGAAAAAAAATCTTAATAAATAAATAAAAAAATTGTAAGTTTTGAGTACGCATTATATGAGCATAATGTAAAAGATTTTTTCATAGAATCATTATTATTCATCATTTTTATTAAAAGAAAGAGTGTTCAATTCGTTTTACCGGTTGTTCTACAATTTTTTAAATACATTGCACATTTTTGTAAAATTTCTACATTTAAGGAATCTAGATTTGTACCCGTTCGGAATGAAAGCGATTAATCTACATTTATACCCGTTCGGGATGAAGGCGATTAATCTACATTAATACCCGTTCGGGAACAATCGGGGACTAATTGTGGACCGATTGTTCTCGAAAGAGATCAATCGAGGACAAATATCTTTCGGTATTAATCGCACATTTTTTTGCAGGGTATGACGACCAAAATGATACATAATTTTTCTCAGAGCAAAAACGAACTATTCACATATGTATATGTAATCCGATATAGTACAAACTTAGTCTCAGCAAGAACCCTGCAAAAAATGCGATCACTCCGGGTTACATCCGGGACAACTCGCAAGGGAGCATGCGATTACTACCCATTTGTATCTCTTTATATGGGTTGAAGTGTTCTCTTTTGTTTGAGCATGTCCTATGAAGAGACTAATTGTACCCAGTTTGTACCCGAACGGGTAGCAAAAGCGCACAATTGTACCCGTTTTGTACCCGAACAGGTAGCAAATGCGACACATCCATTTGTGCGACTAATTGTACCCGTTTGATACCCTTTCGGGTACAATTCGTCTACAATTAGTATACATATGTACCCGTTCGGGTACAATTGGGAACAATTGTAGACTAATTGTACCCGAAAGAGAGCGCTCCCGGACAAATCTTTTTAGAGACTCGTCGCACACTTTTTTACAGGGAACGGACTAACGCATTCACCAACACATACGCAAAATAATCAGCTGTCCACTAACCCAACTAGTTATATAAGGCGCATTTCTGTCGTACCCAAGTATGAAAAGAATACTCGCTTATTCATCAAATTACAACAACACCAACTGGACTATTTTTAAAATAGTCGAGTTGGTGTTGTTGCTTTGAAGGTAATTTGATGAATAAGCGAGTATTCTTTTCATACTTGTGTACGACAGAAATGCGCCTATAATGCATTAAACTATCTGTAGTGCTACAAAAACTGACACGTACAGAACAGTATACGTTATATTTTGTCACCAAGCCTGTACAAACTCATGGAAAGTTTTCAGATTTATAACGCATAGTATGTGTAGTACTACGGATGGTTTAACGCATTATATAACATATAGTGTTCTAACTGGGGTGATTCTAGACCAGGGATGGGCACACAAACACATTCAAACAATCTCCGAAAATTAGTGTGTGTTGGTGCGCCTACCCCTGCAAAAATCATTGGATTATATGCTCCATTTGTGGTAGGTTGGAGTACTTTCAAAGTGACCACTAACATAGCCCAAACGACCGGTTCGTGTATCTGCATCGGTTCGTAGTTAGCCGAACATAACAAAAACCAAATTTTTATGGCGACGACGACGATATGTGTATACATATATAACTACATAAATACATATGTTTGTATGTATACACGTCATTCGTCGTCGTCGCGATAAACATTTGTTTTTGTTGTTATGTTCGGCTAACTGTTAGGTACTCCATCAATTAATCCAATGTAGCTACTCCATGGATTAATTTGTTTGTTATGCGGGGCTGGAGTATATACTCCATTGCAATGACATGCAATGTTAAATGGACCATATTTTTTGTATGAAATGTGGCAAGTTATGGAGTAATCGGTTGGTCCATAGCGAGCACTCTATGGATTAGCGACTGGAGTACTCGGAATTTTTGCAGGGCCCTGCAAAAATCATTGGATTATATGCTCCATTTGTGGTAGGTTGGAGTACTTTCAAAGTGACCACTAACATAGCCCAAACGACCGATTCATGTATCTGCATCTGTTCGTAGTCAGCCGAACATAACAAAAACCAAATGTTTATCGCGACGACGACGATATGTGTATGCATACATACATAACTACATACATACATACACATGTTTGAACACGTCATTCGTCGTCGCGATAAACATTTGGTTCTTGTTATGTTCGTCTAACTGTTAGGTACTCCATCAATTAATCCAATGTAGGTACTCCATGGATTAATTTGATTGTTATGCGGTACTGGAGTATATACTCCATTGCAATGACATGCAATGTTAATTGGACCATATTTTTTGTATGAAATGTGGCAAGTTATGGAGTAATCGGTTGGTCCATAGCGAGCACTCCATGGATTAGCGATTGGAGTACTCGGAATTTTTGCAGGGTAACGACTCACATATACTCACATACATATGTATGTACATACATTTCACCACAAGCTGATGTGTTGATTAACTTCTCAATGATTCCACTGCCTAAATAGGTTTCGAGCACCAAATTTGAGTGGTAGTTAAATCTCGATTTTAACTACCACTCAAATTGAGTGGTAGTTAAAATCAGGATTTAATTACCACTCAATTTGAGTGGTAGTTGAAAATGAGTGGTAGTTGAAAATGAGCGGTAGTTGAAAAATGCCCATCCTTGCCGTATAGCAACCTTCCATTTATTGCAATAACCGCTTATTGAAATTTTTGGGGATCAAGTTCATTGCAATAAAATTTATTGAAATTTTTTGATTGTGCAAATTTTCAATTATATTTATTTGTTTATGAGCTGAAGGCCACGACTATATCAAAATGTGCAAATTTTCAATACAATAATTTACAAAAATTCCATTGCAATAAACATTTCTCATAAATAACTTTCATTGTAAAAGTTACAATAGCAATAATTGTATTGTAAAAAAGTTTTCATCGTAAATCAAATTGAGTGAAAAATGCAAGGCTGGCAATAGCAATCATTTTCCTCATAACTTTATATGTACACATGTATTGGGACTGATGAAAGGCAAGCGCCTGGGTAATTCGAGTAATACCCGGCATTTATATAACACAGTTAGCCGCGTAATACACCATTTCCCGGGTACATATGTATGTATGTACATTAGGATGTCCTTTAAATCAAATTAGCGATTTTCTTCGATCTAGCCCCCAACATCGTTAAGATCATGATCAAAGATACCATAAATAAATTTTGGTCCCGATCGGAGACGGTTAAGGGGTGTCGCAAAGGGCTCAAAGTTTATATAACCATATGGGACCCCGGGCGACACTCCCTAACCGTCTCCGATCAGGATCATAATTTATATTTGGTATCCTTGAGTACAAGACTATCGACTTTGGCCATTAGATAAAAAAAATTAATTAAATTGTTTGGTCTTTTATGGTAGCCTGATTTTTTACCCCTCTGCGGTAACCCTTAACCGCCACCGATCGAGACAAAAATTTGCATTCAGTATTTTTGAGTACAGGACAATCGATTTGTGCATTAGATATGGGCGATTCCAGAATGCCGAACGTGACGGTCGTATGCTTTTAAAGCTCAATAAAGTATGCATAGCGTTGAATATTTTTCTTCTGATTTTCATTTTTAGAAAGCACTTGAGCAGTACTATAATCGGTGAAAATAAAAAGTAGTATCGATTTCAACCTTCTGGGATATTAGCATTTAAAGGGTTATGGCGAACGTGACAAAATGAAGATCAAATTTTTAGGTGCTATTAGAAAAGTCCAAAATTCTGCGAATTTTGTTCCAACATTTAAAAAGTCATGATTAGAGATCAAAGTAGAATAATGTGGCTGTCCATTGATGGTTTTACCGTGGAAAAATATGCACTAGTTTCATTTTTATAAGCTTAGGAAAAAATTTATAACGTAACATGGCGGACGCGACAAAATTTCCCAACCAGACTTTATACAAATTGGCCAGTACCGTGTGCCCGGCACCATCCAATATGCACATACATACATACATATGTACCTGGGACATGGATTATTACGCGGGTAAGCGTGTGATATAAATGCCGGGTATAACTCGAATTACCCAGGCGCTTGCCTTTCATCACTCCCAATGCATGCCTACATATAAAGTTATGAGGAAAATTATTGCTATTGCAAGCCTTGCAATCAAACATTTTTCAATCAATTAGATTTACGATGAAAATTTATTACAATACAATTTTTGCTATTGTAAGTTTTACAATGAAAATGATTTACGTTGGAAGTTTATTGCAATGAAAAATTGTGTAAATTATTATAATGCAATGATTTACGAGAAAAGTGTATTGCAATGAAACTTTTTTAAATTATTGTAATTGTAATTTTTACAATTTAAATAATTTACGGTGAAAGTTGATTGCAATGAAATTTTTGCAAATTATTGCAATTTCAATTTCTGAAATCAAAATGATTCATGGTGAAGGTCGATTGCAATAACATACTTATGAATTTTTCAAATTTTTATTTTTACATTCAAAAAAATTTACTAGCAATATGATTTACAATCAAAGCTGCTTACAATAATATACACTTTTTATGATTGCAATACAATCTGATTGCAGCTTTTTACAGCTCTGCAAACAAGGATACTTGACTATTGATAGAAAACAGCTGTAGGTTGAAGTGTCTTATACAAATACTTTAATTTAACAGACAAGTTTATAGCAGGGTCTTCGCCAAGGAATTGCCCTTATTTAAATTTTGTCCAACACGTCCTGCGATGTACAGAATTCGTTTTCTGAATACCACAGCTCAAAAATGTAGTAAAAGATATGATATCGCAATGCAACCCTTCCCAATATTAATGGAATAGTTTCATATTTCGGGCATATTTTTAGCTTCCCTACTTATGAGATAACGATAATTTTGTGTTTTTCTGGGTATCACTTCACTCAAACGTATTTTTCGCTAAAGTTACAACCGCATAACCACAAGCAGTGCCTTGTTCGAAAAGCAATTAAAATACGCTTCCAACGACATACAACTTTTAGTGGTTTAACAAAACCCCGCAGAGCGATCGCTGTTAAAAAATTTGATAATTTCTTGCGATTTTTTTTTTAATTGTTTTACTCACTTTTTTCTGGGTCCCGAGATATACAGAGGTCAAAACGTGAACTCGGATGACCCCGGAATTTGTTTGAGCAATACTAATATCAAATGAACGGCTTTGAGCAGGGCATTTACATAGAACTGTACTCATTATGATTCCTAGGTCGGGTCCCCAGATACTGGTCAAAATGTGGACCCCGATGACCCCTGAATGTTTTTGAATAATAATAATATAACACACTGGCGCGGTTATGTAAAAATTACAATATTACAGTGCTGCCTACTGTCGAAACTCGACAATTTTTCTAGATGTTTTCTTATGACTAAAGTGAACCTATAGTTTTTGTATAATTGTTTGTTGTTATTGTCACTGTTCCTACTTTGTAGTTGTTCCTGTTGATGCTGATCCTTTTGTTGTTACTATAACTTCTACTCTCTTGTTGTTTTTGTTGTTGGTATTGTTGTCGTTACTCGTCTTCACAATTCTCCTACCTACTTTTTTCTTTCCATTTCTGCTCTTTTCTTTCCTTAATTTCTTTTCTACTTATGCTTTCTTATCCTTCTTATTACGTGACTGTGTTTTTGTTGTAGTGCTTTTGCTACTATTTTGTGTTTCTTCTTTGAAACTACACACCACTTCCATCCAAACATGTTCATAACTGCATGGTAGGTTTGGTGAGCAAGCACAAATTCACCTAATGCACGCGCATTGATACAGCTCTGTAGTGTTCAAATGCATGAAACAACAACCATACGGGAATTTTCTAACGACGATTGTGGGCGCATTTTCCAACGAATTTTAATTTAATTTCTATTTGAGAGCAATACCTTTCTAATGGTGTGCTTAGTTTTAAAATCGGTTCAGTAGTTTCGACGGAGAAGATGGAACAAAATTTATGTTAGCGTATTAATAATATAGATACTATACACTATTTCTTCGCTTATTACTAACTATACCCTGCAAAAAATGCGATCACTCCGGGATACATCCGGGACAACTCGCAAGGGAGCATGCGATTACTACCCATTTGTATCTCTTTATATGGGTTGAAGTGTTCTCTTAGGTTTGAGCATGTCCTATGAAGAGACTAATTGTACCCAGTTTGTACCCGAACGGGTAGCAAAAGCGCACAATTGTACCCGTTTTGTACCCGAACAGGTAGCAAATGCGACACATCCATTTGAGCGACTAATCGTACCCGTTTGATACCCTTTCGGGTACAATTCGTCTACAATTAGTATACATATGTACCCGTTCGGGTACAATTGGGAACAATTGTAGACTAATTGTACCCGGAAGAGAGCGCTCCCGGACAAATCTTTTTAGAGACTCGTCGCACACTTTTTTACAGGGTAAGTAAATTTTACGTATAGGGATTTGCGCCAATCGCTCTCACACCTTCAACTGGCAACATCTGATGTAATTTTATATTTACGTATACCCAAATATACATACTGCAAGCACTGCCGGAATTGGATACCGTTACGGCATGGCACACTTGTGCAATCGTAATTTGAAAATTCTATATACGTAGGTAAAATTTACGTAGATTGTGGTTCTAGGGTTAATATGCCACTTTCTAATACCCATATATAAAATTGGGCATGATCATGAACCGATTTTGACAATTTTTCGTTCGAACATTTGTACATAACCCGTCCCGCTTCGCAATGACGAATGATAGTTTTATGTCACAATGAGTTTTTCCCTCCAACTTTCTCTATCTTTTTCTCTGTCTCTTTCTCTACTCTTTCTTCAACTCCTACCCACTCTTCCACTCACACTCCCTTACGCGCCATTTCCCATTCTCTTTCATTTTCCCTTTTCTTTCCCTCACCACAGAGCATCGGGTTGGGAATTATATCGGAGATAGCTCTATTTTGAAACCTTTCTCAACACCTTTCATTTGATACCAATATCGTTCAGAAAAATTCCGGCATCATCCGGGTCCATGTTTTGACCCATATCTGACTTGGCCTAGGCACCACAATGAAAAGAGTTATATGTATGTTGAATTCCTCCTACACCCCTTTAATTTGATACCAATATAGTTCAAAAATATTCTAGAGTAATCCGGGTCCAGGTTTTGCCACATACCTGGTTTATTCTTTGCATAAGTCCGCTCTGTTACAAAAAATTTACCCGCTAGGTGGCGGTGGAGTCGAGATATTCAAAAATTTTGTATTTATGGTCCGTTTTTGTTAATTTTTGTAACGTGTGTGGTAAAATTGTTAGCGGGGTACTCACTGATGCCACCCCAGTATTAGGGAAATTTCATCAGTGATTCATGAAGGATTCAATGGGATTTTTACTGCAGGGTATTTCTTAAATGGTGCCAAAAACAAATTTCAACACGTTAATTTCGGTTGAAATCCATTTAATCTTTCTATGCAATATTCAAAATAACCATACATACCTTGGTATAAATTTGCCGACGCTTTCCAAATCGGCTTTCCACTGCATAGACCCTCGTCGCAGCTTTTCTAATGATTCCAGATTCGAAAATCGCATCCATTTCTCGGGATCATTTCTTGCCAATAGTAGGCAACGTACAGTACCCATGCATTGATACAAAGGATGCGGATTTGTAAAATCCTTAATTGAAACCTATAAGATGCCAAAAAATAACAAATATATTAATATGTATATGTAATATAATGCACAGGCACAATTATAACTCTGACGAGTTTATGGCCGAGTTTTTCTCCCAATTCGAGGTGTGCTCCTTTTGTTTTTCCTACTAATTGTGTGGACCTACAGTTTTATGCCGGCGAATGCATTTTTTATGAGAAGCTTTCTCATGCCAGAAATACACTCGCAGGGTATGACGTCCACTGCAGAGAGGTGACCGCTATTTCTAAAAATCCAATAATTGGGTTTTAATTAATTAGAAAATCTTTTTTGGCGTTTGTCCGGACTCTGGTATAGCAGACGAGTACTCTACCCCATAGCTGTCCAAATGCGACTCATGTGAGCAATGAGAGTAAGCACTTGTGTACGTATACTCACCGATTGTCACTACTACAGACAAATAAAGAGCGTAAAACGAGCGCTTACGATGGGACTGGGCGATCGCCGATTAGCAAAAATAATTAAGTTGCCTTCGACTGGCATGAAAGCAAGTGGTCGCTAGCTGGTCTTAGCTTGAAATTCTTTTGTTCTAATTACAGATGCCAAACAACAAACAAAAGTACGAAGATCTTGCATAAACGTGTGTACACAAATGTAAATACGTACGTGTATATTTGTGTTGTTTCATAATTTCGCAAAGCGTGCGCACGTGACCCCGCTCGCTCAACATCTGCAAGCAGACTGATTATTTTTAGTAATTTTTCACTTTGGCATACGGTAGGCGCACCAACACACATTCATTTTTCGGTCGTTGCTTGATTGTGGTAGTGAATCGCATTTGGACAGCCCTGCTCTACCCACTGCACCACAGCGGACACAAACACAGAAATCTAAGGCAGGGATGGGCACCTCCCATACAACCTCCCATTCACAGCGAATATCTCTGGAAATATTTTTAGTATGGTACTGAAAACTGATGTGAGGGTATATGAGATAATTAAGTACTCAGTGGATAAAAACGCTAGATCTTGGTAAAGCAGGGATGGGCACCCCCATACAAACTGAAATTTTCACAGCGAATATCTGTTGACTTATTTGTAGCAGAGTACTGAAAATCAGTGTGAGGGCGTATGAGGTAATTACGTATTAAACGGGTAAAAACCAGAGTTGTAATTATTATAAGAGAAAAATTAAAAATCAAAAAATAATTATTATTGAAAGAAACATATAATTTAAAGTCTTTCCATAATAGTTATTTCTGAGATATTTTTTGTAAGTCTTTTTGTAATTATTATGAATGAGAAATTTTGTTTTATATCTTCAAAGACTTTTATATTGAGACAAATTTGAAAAAAGTTTTTGAGTAATTATTATCCGTAACAAATTGTTTTTTGAGTCTTCAAAGACTTTTTCATTGAGACGAATTTCAAAAATATCTTTAAGTAATTAATAGAGCTCGGAAAAATAGGTGAAATCAAGCGCCTCAAAATATGCTACTTTTGCCCCAGTTTACCATTGTATTTTCAGTGGCGGGATTACAATTTAAATATAAAGGGGTAACATACTGGTATGGTGGGTGAAGATTTTATTAGAAAAGTTCTTAATCATGTTACACAAATTTGCAGTTTAAATAAACATACAGTGGTGTGTGATGAAATAAAGCCAGAATAGAAAGTGATTTTATTCGTAAAATATATTTATTTATTATACTTTATTTATTATTATTCTTTATTATTATATTTATTTATTGTAGCTTTCTTTGCAATTTTTCACGTGCAACCCATAAAAACCTTAATAATTTATTTTTCTGGCATCCTAGTAACCAAAAAATTCAATTGCATTCACGGAGGGCTTAGACCCGATTTACCCCACCGTTAAACTTGCCACTAGATGTGCTCAGAAACATTACGTAACATAATTTTAGGCGTTTGATTTTCACCTATTATCCGAGCTCTAGTAATTATTTTGAGTAACAAATTTTGTTTTTTATATCTTCGATAAAAATCTTTCATACAATTTCAAATTGGAAATTTGCTTGAATTTTGAACTACTTATATGAAAGTTATTCTTATTTTATACTTATATGAAAGTTATTTAAAATTTTCTGAGACTTTTTTGAACTTTGTCTCAATGAAAAAGTCTTTGAAGATATAAAAAACAATTTGTTTCTGAAAATAATTACGAAAAGACTTTTTTGAAATTTGTCTCAATGAAAAAGTCTTTGAAGACTTAAAAAAATATATTTGAAATAACTATTATGGAAAGCTTTTAAAATATAAGTTTCTGAATAATAACACTGGTCGACAAGTTTTTGTTACAGAAATAAAATTCTACTTTTGTAAAGGATTTCGGTGCGCTGAATCCGAATCTGAAGTCAGATTTTCGCTAATACGTACAGTTTTTGAGATATTCATGTTTAAAGAGGCCAAAAACGCGATTTTTGACTATATTCACTCCTCAATATCTTTTAAATTACTTACTTATTTTAAAAACTGATTAAAGCTATTGAAAATGCGGATATTTCTCTTGAAGAAACCGTTTTAATATTTCAGATATCTTTCTTGCAACTTGCAATATTGCATATTAAGCTTCATTAATTTTGGAATATTTTCTCCATACAAAAATAATTAAAAATTTTGAAGCACGCTTTTAGGCAGTTTATTATATTATGAACGTATGTAAGTGGCTTCGTAAAAAAAATTGTTCTGCTGAGCAACTATAAAATTTGATTGCGCCTATAACATGCTACAAATGCTGCCATTGTTTTCGACGAAAAATAACTTATTGTGCAAAAACATATATTCCTACATAACTAAATTAGATATCCGAAAAATTAAAACGTTGTCTTCAAGAGAAATGGCCGGACTTTCAATAGCTTTAATCAATTTTTAAAATAAGTAAGTAGTTTAAAAGATATTGAGGAGTGAATATAGGCAAAAAACGTGTTTTTCGCCTCTTTGGGCATGAATATCTAAAAAACTGTACGTATTACAGAAAATCTGACTTCAGATGCGGATTCAGCGCACCGAAATCCTTTATAAAAGTAGAATTTTATTTCTGTAACGTAAATTTGTTGGAATTTTGTCGACCTGTGTTATCATTTGTTGCTTTTTGCCTTGATTGCGTTGTTTTATTTTTTATTATTTTTTTTTTTTTTGTTTTTTTTTTTGCTTTTTTGTTTTAGTTTTTGTTTGCTTTCTTTTCTTTTTTTTTGTGATATATTATTTTTGTTTTGTGTTGTTTTGAGCTTGTTTTTCTGCGGGTTTTTTTTTTTGTACTTCCACTTACATATTTTTACATTGATTATGGTTGTAAACAACATACTAGTAAATTAGTTCATATGTATTTATATTTAGTATTTATTTTTGCTTAAATTTTTTTGTTATGCGTATTTCTTTTTTTCGGTATGACGATTTATGTTTCAGTTTTTATTTTTAGTTCTCTTTTTATTGTTGTTTATCCCTTATTTTTGCGCAAACGTGTATTTGAGGTGCGGTTATTATTTATTATGCTTTATTATTTTTTATTTTATTAGCTTGTATTTGATGTTTGACTAAATTGGGTGCGATATATGTAAGATAACTTTTCTTATTGAAATTTGAATACTTAGTTGCATTAGTGTTACTTTCTTTCCCCATTCAAATATGTCATTCCCCATAACACTGGAGGCCTTACTTGCAATTTTGGGCAGTACAAACACTAAAGAAATATCGCAGTCAGTGTGTTTTAGTCCTTTATTAAGTACTTGTATTCTATACTTTCTTTGGTCCCCATGAAAGGTCATTTTGGATTTCTTTTTCTTTTTGGATTTTGTTCAGATATTCATTCTGATGTGAAGTCATTACGCTTCCAGACACTAATCTAGAAATTTTTTTTTATCATCCAATATATTTTGTCAACTGTATAAATAAAATACATCTAACAATTTTGTGGTTCGTTAAAAGTAATTAATAATTAATTATGACTTAATAACTTGGTGGGCATGTATGGATTGCTCTCAGTAGTGCATCCATTTATTGTAGTCCATCAATAAAGATCTGTAAAAGACTTTCTTTTGAGGCGTACGAAACTAGTTGGTCTTGCCGTCAGGGCTAGAGCGAGGGGGTTGGGGTGAGATAGTAGTCTCGTTTTGTATGATGTAGCATACTTTCTGATTTCTTGAGCGACAGTAGGTATCTTTAGGTCACGATGCAGACGGTCGTTTGTGACGTAGTAGGGTGCATTTACAATCATTCTAAGAGTTTTCGATTGGAATCTTTGGAGAATCTCTATATTTGAGTTTGCTGCGGTTCCCCATAACTGTATGCCATAGGTCCAGATGGGTTTTAAGATAGCTGAGTAAAGCAGGAGTTTGTTGTCGATTGATAGTTGGGAGTTTCGATTCATGAGCCAATAAAGATTTCTCAGTTTTATACCAAGAGCTTTTCGTTTGGTGAATATGTGGGTTCTCCATGTTAGCTTTCTGTCAAGGTGCATACCAAGGTACTTTGTTACGTCACTTTGTGGTATATCAATGCCATTGAGTTTTACGGGTGGGCAAGTGTTACGTCTAGTGGTAAACGTCACTTGGACAGATTTTGATTCATTTGACTTTATCCGCCAGTCTTTCAGCCAATGGGTAATTTTATTTAAACTTCTTTGAAGCTTGAGTGAGGCCACATTAGGGTTGGGATCTGCAGCCAGTACGGCAGTATCATCGGCAAAAGTGCCAATAGTAACTCCTTCTGCTATTGGGAGGTCATACGTGTAAAGTAGGTAGAGTATTGGGCCCATTACACTACCTTGCGGGACGCCTGCTAAGCTCTCGTAAAGCTCAGACTGCTCTGCTCCTTCTTTGACGAAAAAGTAACGATTTTTTAGGTAAGATTGTATAAATAGGAAGTAATTTGTAGGGAGAGTATTTTTTATTTTATATAGGAGACCGTTGTGCCATACGCGATCAAAAGCTTGGGATATGTCTAGAAAAGCAGCTGTACAATATTTTTTTTGCTCAAAGGCAGAGTAGATTTTCTCGGTAAGTCTATGTACTTGTTCAATTGTTCCGTGCCCTCTTCTGAAGCCAAACTGGTGATTAGGTATAATGTTACGTTCTTCTATTTTGGGTAAGAGTCTTTTAAGGAAAAGAACTTCCAGGACTTTTGAGACAATGGGCAGCAAACTAATAGGTCTGTAAGACGTTGCCGTATCAGGGGGCTTTCCTGGTTTCAGAATCATTTTCATCTGAGCGACTTTCCATTGTGGGGGTATGAATGCAGTTATTAGTACTGCATTAAACAGTTGGGTGAGAAATTTTATGCCTTCGTAAGGTAAGTGCTTTAGTACATTGCCATTAATAATATCGTATCCAGGAGCTTTCTTTGTGTTGAGTTTCGCTATTACGGTTTTTACCTCCGATATTGCGAATCTTTTTATGGGGAGGTCCATTTGATAGGGATGACTCAGAGTATTTTTCACTTCCGTTGTTGTGCTTAGTGAGGGTTCAATATCATGTGGGGTGAATACTGATTTTAGGTGGCGTGCAAAGGTATTTGCTTTCTCTGCGTCACTTTTCGCCCATTCGTTATTTTCCATTCGTATAGGAGAATTAGAGAGAATCGGTCTTTTTAGCTTACTTGCAGCTTTCCAGAGGGAGTAATCAGTTGCAGCTTTTGCATCAATATTACTGAGGTATTGTTGAACCTGTTTGTTGTGTTCAATTTTGAGGATATTTTTGAGTTCTTTGGTGAGTGCATTCAATCGTTTCTTGTCGTCGGGGTGACGGGTTTGTTGCCACTTTTTCCTCGCGAGTCGCTTTTCTTTGAGCTTAGCTTTTATGTTGTGGGTAACATTTATCCTTTTTTGTCTGGTGAGGGTGGGAGTTGATTTCCACGCAGCTTGTTGGATGCAGTTGTTAAAATGTTCGACTGCTGCCTCTATATCTTCAGCAGATTTCAACGCTAATTTCAAGTCAAGATTAGACGTGATGATGTGTTGGAAGTACTCCCAGTCAGTCTTCCGATTGTAAAGGCTGCATTTATCCGCTGCGGGTGTAAAATTTTTATCAATTGTTACCACGATTGGAGAGTGGTCGGAAGAGAGTTCAAAGCAGGATTTACAAGTTATATCTGACGAAGCCATGCCTTTCACCACGCAAAAATCGATTAAATCGGGAATTTTATTTGTATCTGTTGGCCAATAAGTGGGAGTTCCAGTAGAGAATGGGGTTAAATTGAGATTGCTAATAGCATTGTATAGCTGTCTTCCTTTAGGAGTAATGAGACGAGAGCCCCAGAATGTGTGTTTGGCATTGTAATCGCCGCCAGCTAGAAATCGATTTCCAAGAGTTTTGAAGAAATTTTCATATTCTGCAGTGCTGATTGAGTGCCTCGGCGGGCTATAGATAGCAGTGAGTGTAAGCTGACCACTCGGGTCTTCAATGACAACATTTGTGGCTTGTATAGCATTTGTACGGAACGAATTCGTGTTGTAATGTTTAATACTTTTCCGTATCAAGATACCTGAGCCTCCATGAGCTTTGTTACTTGGGTGTTTTGTGTGGTAAAACTTGTAGTTGGGTACTTCAAAATAGCTTTTGTCCGTAAAATGGGTCTCCGATATGAGGAGTATATCTATATCATGGGTCTGAAGTAGAGCTTTAACTTCAAGTAAGTGTTTGGATAGGCCGTTGGCATTCCAGATAATAATATTTAACGGGTTGAAGATGCACAGTTTTTAGTCGTGAAGGTGACGAGGAGGCTCATCATTGCTGTCATTTGTTGCATGACTTGCTTCAGTAGGTGTATCATTTCTCGCATTTCGTTAGTGTTTTGCGTTGGTGTGTGGGTTTCATTACTATTAGGAATAGCATTATTAGGGTTCGAGCGGGGTGTTACGCCTTTCTTTGCTGCTTGAGCATATGTGACTGGGTATGGCTCAATTTGAATTGGGGTTTCACTTGGCTGTGTTGGTTTCTCCTGAGGCTGTGTAGACGCTTTTTTCCTCAGAGTTGGGTATTTGGCGCTTTGGAGGCTTTTGTATACCATACAGCCTTTGTAATTTGCTGGATGGTTACCCTCACATAGAGCGCATTTGACATCGTCAGATCTTGTCTTTCGCTTGCAATCAGAGGAGAGGTGGTTTCCAGCACATTTTATACATACTGATTTTCGACGGCAGTAGGACTTTGTGTGGCCATATTGCTGACAGTTAGCGCATTGCGGTATTTCACGCTTCGGGTGTGGGGGCTCGAAAGTAATTTTAGAGTGCAGGAGACTTTTAACTTGATATATCTCCTTGTTGTTGGATTCGGGTTTGAGTTCAATAATAAACATAGGAAGAGGCTTTTTTGTGACTCTATGTTTTATGTTCCAAATGTTTGTGACTGAGTGACCGAGATCTTTTAGAGAATCCACAATTTCTTTTGGGTCTATTGTGGAGTGCATGTTTCTGAGAACTACTTTGAAGGCACGTTCTTGCTTTGTTTTATAAGTGTAGAACTCTGTACCCTTCAGTTCTAGTTGGGACACAATGATTTTGTAGGCATCCAAGGATGATGCTTGAACTTTTACCTGCTCCTTACCTGTGAGCTTGAGATCATACGAGTTTGGGGCAACTTCTTGTAATAAGCTCATTAGAGGGGGAATATTAAGAACCTTGTCTATGAATATTGGAGGTGGTTTGGGTACTTTTTCAGCAGGTTGGTTTGGTTCCTCATCTTCTAGAGGAGCAAATTTATTTCGACTTGGTTCATTGGTTCCAAGCCAATATTGGTCGAGCATAGCCTGCTTTTTAGAGTCAGTACCCTTACCTGGGCTATCGCGTTGGCGTTTGGAATTTTGAACAGTTATCCATTCGTTAGTTGGGGTGGCAGTTTGGGATTTCTGCGCTTGTTGTTGTTGGGCATACAGCATTTTGAGTTGCCTTTCGAGGCCTTCAATTTGCTGTTGAACGCTAGGTACGTTAGCGCTAAGCAGGTGGGATGGGGTGAGTTTTTGGGTTGCTCCTAGGGATTTCGGAGTTTGTTGTTGCATTTCGGTTTGGGCTTGTAATTGGGATTGGTTTAGTTGGGGGCCTCCTCCCGTAGGAGGGGTAGGCTTAGTGGGCATTTTATATTGTTTTCTTACTTACTTTTTCTTTTTGGGCATTAATGGGGTAAATTTTTATTAGTTATTAATAAAAAAGGGTCGTTATTTAAATTTGCACTCTGGCAACTCTAAAGTATTTTGGATTTTTATCCCTGTTGCCTGCTTTCAGGCGCTAGATTATTTAGCACGGTCCACAACCTGCGTACATACCTGCGTAATGTTATAAAAACAAAAAGCATAATAAGATAACACTGGTCGACAAGTTTTTGTTACAGAAATAAAATTCTACTTTTCTAAAGGATTTCGGTGCGCTGAATCCTAATCTGAAGTCAGATTTTCTGTAATACGTACAGTTTTTTAGATATTCATGCCCAAAAAGGCGAAAAACACGTTTTTTTGGCTATATTCACTCCTTAATATCTTTTAAATTACTTAGTTATTGTAAAAATTGATTAAAGCTATTGAAAACGCTGGCATTTCTCTTGAATACACCGTTTTAATATTTCAGATATCTTTCTTGTAACTTGCAATATTGCATATTAAGCTTCATTAGTTTTGCAATATTTTCTCCATACAAATTTAATTAAAAATTTTGAAGCACGCTTTTAGGCAGTTTATTATATTATTTACGTATGTAAGTGGCTTCGTAAAAAAAATTTTTCTGCTGAGCAACTACAAAATTTGATTGCGCCTATAAAATGCTACAAATGCTGCCGTTGTTTTCGACGAAAAACAACTTATTGTGCAAAAACATATATTACTATATACCGAAATTAGATATCCGAAAAATTAAAACGTTGTCTTCAAGAGAAATTGCCAAGCTTTCAATAGCTTTAATCAATTTTTTAAATAAGTAAGTAATTTAAAAGATATTGAAGAGTGAATATAGGCAAAAAACGTGTTTTTCGCCTCTTTGGGCATGAATATCTAAAAAACTGTACGTATTACAGAAAATCTGACTTCATATTCGGATTCAGCGCACCGAAATCCTTTAGAAAAGTAGAATTTTATTACTGTAACAAAAATTTGTTGAAATTTTGTCGACCAGTGTAATTATAGAAGATTTTTATCATAATAATTATTCTACATCTCTGGTAAAAACAATAGGTCTTGGTAAAGAAGGGATGGGCACCTCCCAAACTGAAAATTTCACAGCGAATATCTCTTGAAATATTTGCATTAGGGAACTGAAAATTTGTGTGAGGGCATGTGAGATAACTATGTATTAAACGGGTAAAAACGCTAGGTCTTGGTAAAGCAGATATGGGCACCTCCCACACAAACTGAAACTTTCACAGCGAATATCTCTGGAAATATTTTTAGTAGGGTATTGAAAAATGCTCATCCTTGTTTTCAAATACGAATTCATCAACGAATGATAATATACGAAAAGATGCATACCTACATATCAACGCCTGAGTAAAATATCGCCCTATTTCAAAAGTTGTTTCAAACACGCCCTATATCAGAAGAGTATCAGTAATTATATATTGTTTTTACATTAAAATTGTTGTTGTTTAAACGAAATTGATAGTTCTTGATAGATCTTGTTGTTTATAAAGGTAAAGGTAAAAGTAAAGGTAAAGGTAATGGTAAAGGTAAAAATAAAGGGAAATTCGAAAAACTTTTTTGGTCGCTGCGAAGCGGGACGGGTATTTGCTAGTAGTAAATATATTTGTTAATAAACACTCCCACTACACCTCCTGGGAATTTCATAGAAAAATTTTCAGTGGTTTAGAAATTATGAATATTGGCACGATGTATAAACTTGCAACCGAAAAAAGAAGCGCGGTCGATGGCATGGTTATATGCAAAATTTATTAGTAAATACAAATTTAAATTTAGATGAAAAGATACTAAAACGATTTTTTTTGCGAAGAACCTATTTCAGAATTAGGTATTTAAATAATAAAATAAAGGAATATAAAATTAGTAATGCAACTAAAAAACGAAAGAAAACTGCAACATAAAAATTGAAATTAAATTTACACTCTTATATAACTGTTAATAAATTTGTTAATAAATATGTTTTTTAAATGTTAAAATATTCTTGTATAAAACATTGACACCAAATATGTATATATGTATACATATATACATACGTACGAAATAAATAACACATATAAGGAAAATAAAGAACTCTTACCTCTTATTCATAAAAAATCAAAAGTTTTGCAATATTGTATAAAGGACATTTTGATAAGTTTCGACTTTAATAATTGCATAAATCTATTTTATTTTTATGAATAACTAATTATTTTATTTTCTTTTTTCAATATATTTAAAATGTTAAAATATGTATACTCATTACATCGCACACTGGGGCCACTTATATATATGAGGACGCTCAAAATTCTGAAATCAACTTTTTTACATCAGAATCTGCACTAAAGCTGTTAATCTATAGCATCTTAACCCATTGACGGCCATGAGTTAACCCGTTGGAGACCTATGTTTTTTATTTTAGTTTCGAGTTTAATTTTCTTGAATCAGAATCGGTATATCGATACTAAAATAGTAAATCCCAAGAATTTTAACCCCATAACGACCACGCATTAGCCATTTTTAACCAAATTTTTTCACTTAATTCTTAGATCAAAATATTTAAATCATATTAGTTGTATCTACACTAAATCCAGTAATCTTTGGAATCTTAACCCATTAACGGTCATGAATTAACCTATTGGTGACCAGTTTTTTTAAGATCTGTAAATAAATTATTTAAATCACAATTGGTATGTCTGTGGTATGGTGGCCGCAGTGGTGCAGTGGGTAGAGTGCTCGCCTGCTATGCCAGAGGTCTCGGGTTCAAACCCCAGTCCGAGCAACACCAAAAAAATTTTTCTAATTAGTAAATTATCCAATTATTTGGTTTTTAAGAGCAGCGGTCACCTCTCGGCAGGGGGCGGCATACCCTCCGAGAGTATTTCTGCCATGAAAAAGCTTCTCAAAAAAATGCATTCGCCGTTCGGAGCCGGCATAAAACTGTAGGTCAACAAAAGGAGCACACCTCGAATTGGGACAGAAGCTCGGCCATTTTATATTATTACTAGCATACCCGGCCAAGCTTCGCATTGGCTTTCAGTTATCAACAGTCATCATCATCTTATTAGTGATTTGGTATTCAAAATAAAAGATACTTTTTTTTGTGATCTGATTCGCCATCCTGATAAAACATATTTTTTTATTACTGGAAATGTTTCTATTTTGAAAAAATGAAATACACGATATTCTTTGATTTGACTGAAAATGAAATCACAAATAAAAAGTTGTCTGGATTTGGATGAAGAACGCATGACTCTTCTTTCAAAAATTGATACTATTCTTTATAATATTGTGATTATTTAAAAAGAGAATTTATTAATTTTTTGAATGCAGAACTTTAGTAAAAGGTTCAAAGTTTCATTTCCAAGAAGAAATATTTAAATCGGTTGATCCGGTTTTGTTTTATGGCGGTATAAAGCTAATTTTGGTTGGTTTTTTACACATTTTTACATAAATTTACGCTGTTTGACCAAAATTTAAATAAAAACCATTTGACTACTCAATCGGAGCACAATTATATGTTACTGCCAAATATTATCAAAATTGGTTCAGTAGTTTAAAAGTTTATCCCGCACAAAGAATGTTACATGAGATTTTTATATATATAGATTTTATTAGTATGTCTGTACAAAAATAGCCAATTTGTATTATATTAACCCATTAGCGGCTACTTATTAACCCATTGATCAAATATGTAGGTGCAGGTACATATCTGTGCCCGCAAATTAAAGTAGCCTAACTCAAAATATGGTGAACGGAGAAAACTAAATTTTTTGTCAAAATTCAAACCATTGCACACTGGTCAGCCCCCATACACAAAAGTCAAAAACGTTGGTGCTTGAAAAAGAAACTTCTGTCATGCATTTCCGTGGGAAGTATATTGAATTTTATGGAAAACCTCCTTCTATACGCAATAGCCATCATTAAATGTTACTTTGGCTCATTTAAAGTCAACACATTTGAAAAAAATTTTTTCTGGTAAAAGTTTATGTAACTAAGTGTATTATGATTTTTGCGATATTTCAAGTTTGAGCGTTAAAAAAAATGCGGATAACTATGGAAACGCAAGAAAAACGTATGTTTCATGATTTAGCGAAAGGAAACAATGAAAACAATTTATTTTTAGCAAAATACAAGATGAAGAAATCTTGGCTTTTCTATGAGCGTAATTTTCAAGCATTAGCATTTTCATTTAAACTTTTAACAATTAAGGACCACTCTGGACCAGGTCTTATAAGCAGATTTGAGTTCGTTCAAGTCTTCTCTTAAGAAGTCTGTTTATACATTTTTCCCTTTTTTTCCCTTTTTCTTAAAATATCATATTAAATGTAACTAGTCTATACAAAATATTGTTTCCCTTTTACGATTTTTGTACATATTTATATCGACTGTTTTCGATAAAACTTTATTTTCGATAAAATCTTAATAATTGAGTTCGGTCCCACTCTCCATACAATTTTTTTTTTGATCCCGCGAAATATCGCGGAATAATATTTTTTTTATTGTAACTTTGTTATTTGACATCGGATTTTTAAAATCGAAATGTCATTAGTTTAGTCTTTGGAAGCTCTATATTTTCTTCTAATGTCCTTTTGACCTATGAAGTCGTTTTCACATAATTAAGTCACCTAACCAAGTTTTTCGCCCAAAATATCCTTTTTGTTTCACAAGAAAAAAATCGCCAAAAATAAAATATTTATCGGATCTCTGTGATATTACGCTTAAAGTCTTTGCAATTAAACGCGGAAATTTTTAAAGTAATAAAACTTTCCAGATTTTTACAACTTTTTATAAAAACTTAATTTGAAAATCAAAATTTTTTCAAAAATCGCAAAAAATCCACAAAATTTTGACTTTGACCAGCTTTCGCTCAGCGAGTTTTTAATAGACCACTACAAGTTGTATGTCGTTTGAAGCGTATTTTAATTGCCTTTCGAACGAGAAACTGCTTGCATTTATCGCATTTGTAACTCCAGAGAAAATAATTTTTGAATGAAGTGATAACAAAAAAACACAAAATTACCGTTATCTCAAAAACCTAGCTATACAAAAAATTAAAAAAAATAGTTCCAAACTCAGCAGGTCAATTCCTATCCTCCCCCATTCCTGGTTTTCTTATTTTTTTTTGGCTGTAAACTAGCGTTAGTGGTGGGCGTGGATTACAACATATATGCTTTTAATTTTTCTGAAAGATGAGCCGTATAGTGGGACACCAATGTGCCAAATTTGGTTTCGGTAGGTCCATCCGTTTCCAAGAAATTGAGTTTTGTCCCACTCTCCATACAAATGAGACCAGTGTGCATTGGACCAATTCGGATTTTTAAAAGGGGAAATAATGGATTTGTAGTGTTAGAGAAGGAATAGTTGTGAATCAGAAATCTTAAAGCAAGGTTAATTGCAAAAAATAACTTAAGTGCTTTTATTGGATGCAATTTTTACGAAAAGCAGAATTAACTCTAGTTAAGTTCTTTTATTGTGTTGAATTCTTCCCAATAAGGTTTTTATTTCCATTTAACTCGAGTTAAATGTTTTTAAGCGTAGACCTATGTTCGGGTCGAAAACGACCGAAAAGACCATTTAAGTGGATATAACTAACTAAGTAGTGGAATTAGAAGTCTTAGAGTTTTTGACTTTTAATTTTTGTTTGAAATGAATGAAATAAAATAAAAATCGTTTCGCTAATCATCGTTGTTTGGGCATGAAAAAACTAATCCATAATACTAGGCCGCGGATCGTTTTCAACCCGACCTGAATTTGCGTTTTATTTTACAGAATACTGAAAAAGACATGGTACTAGGGAAATCACCAAAAGAAGCTTGGTTTATCCGGAAATGATTAACGAAGACTGCCAAGCCAGATGTTCAAAGCTATAACAGCTGGAACCGCCGAAAAAAGGGGCGCGGTAGCACTACTGTTTGATAGAAAACAGCTGGTAATTGTGATGGAATCGACATATAGAGTCATGTGCAAAATACATATGTTTATAAACCCAGTGATGAATCTGTATATTCGTTTGTTTTTTTTTTCGTTCAATTAAGGCATGTCTACAGCACACTCCATATGCGTATGACCAGGAACCAAAAACTTGTGATAAATTTTCTCAATGTTAGTATCACCTTGCATGAAGATTTAAAACATAGTACTAATAAAAGAGTTTTGGTTTTGGCCAGGACAGCAATCGCTATAAAAACGACATGCCACATATAACACGTAGGTTGTCCGGAAACACAGTCATGTACAGTTAAATAAAAAGTGTATAAAGCGTTTATAAAAACATTCAGAAGATCGCAAAAAGGTGTAGGAAGGCATAGGCTAATCAGCACTATCTGACCCCGTGTCCGACTGACTATCGTTAAAAAATGAGTCCTTAATTGAGTCGTCGCTACTATAATCCATATTCAGAAAGTCTTCTTCCTCCATGTTACCAGGATCCATACCTTGTAAAAGGCTACACGATTAAAGTTTAATAACAATAATAACTACCCGAAGGCCTGAGTTGCCAGTGCTATATAAAAAAATATCTGTTAGTTTCTAGCTTTTAAGCTTAACTATCAATATTAATAAATAAAAAAAATTACAATAATAATACACTGGCGATATTAAAACTCTGACGAGTTTTATTGCCAAGCTTCTCTCCCAATTCGAGGTGTGCTTCTTAACTATTGTTTTTCCTACAATTTGTGTGGGCCTACAGTTTTATGCGAGCTCCGAACGGCGAATGCTTTTTTGTGAGAAGCCTTTTCATGGCAGAAATACACTCGGAGGGTATGCCGCCGACTGCCCATAGGTCACCGCTGCTCTTAAAAAACCCAATAATTGGGTTTTAATCAATTAGAAAAATTTTTTGTGGTGTTTGTCCGGACTGGGTTAGAACCCGAGACCTTTGGTATAGCAGACGAGCACTCTACGCACTGCACCTCAGCGGCCACATTAAAGTTTAATTGAGGAAAAAAGGTGTTTTATTTATACAGTATATCTATAATAATTAATTGAATTTCTATAATATATATCCTTGAAAAATCTCTTATCTCAGTTTATCATATCCACTTGCTTCCAACAAAAAATCCTAACTGAAGATAATAACGCATGAAATGAGAAAAATATTCTAACAAAAAAACCTAGCTCGAGATAAATTGTGTAAAAATAAAAAAAAAAATCACTTAAAATAACCTATTTCCACTTAGGCTGAAAACAAAATTGATAAAAAAAAAATTATAATTCCTAACTGAAGTTAAGTTTTTTTAATAAACTGAAAACGCAAATAAATACGTCCATGAAGTACACACATAACTCTAGTTAGGATGTTTCAATAAAACGATTTTTCATACAATACTAGACTTAAGAGATTTGCTAGAAGATAAGTTGTTTTAACTGGTGCAAAATGTTTCTATCTGAGTTAGGATAATTTTTATATCTTAATAACTTTTTAAACATTACTCCAATTTAAATGGGGATAAGACTGATCGATGGGTTTTCGGGAATTAGGAGTTTCAACGTTAGCGTTTTAAGCACACATTTTCATGCCTAACATAAAAAAAAACAAAATTGGAAAAACACAACTTGTGCTTCAAAGAACTCATATTATAATCCAACTTACAAGTCTAAATTAAAGAAAACTGGCTTGACAAGTAACCTTAACCACAATTTGTAATTAAAGTAACCAGTAAATAATGGATCAACTAAATTTAAGATATATGAAATATGTATGTATAAGATGAAATATGTATAAGATGAAATATGTATGTACTAAATACACATGTTCTCAAAAAATTACTTTAAAACTAAAAAATTACATTAAAATTAAATATATTTACATATATACAGACTTTTTTCAATAAAACGATAGGTATATAAATATTTGTGTACATTGTATATATGTCTATAAAAAGATGAAAATTTGGAAGAAAAAATCGCGCGATTAATAGATCGATAGGTGTATACATATGTATGTACATATGTCTATAAAAAGATTAAAATTTGGAAGAAAAGATTAAAATTTGGCTCCCTTTTATTTGGGATTATGTCATTCCCACATAGGTGACATAATCCCAAGTGAAAAAATTGGGATTATGTCACACCATGGTGAGTGACATAATCCCAAATTTTAAAATTGGGGTTATGCCACTTGGAATTAAATCACGGCACCAAATTTCTCATAAAGAGAGAGCGCACCTTTAAGAAAATAAAATTCGAACTGACTTCATTGTGAACTAGCATGTTAGTCATATTCTTTCCACTCTTTATATTACTCTTGTCGCTTTGCTTTGCTTGCTTCAATTTCGAATTAATTAATTTTGTATCTGAATAAAATAAAATACTTAAAAAAGGAACTAGAAACATAAATTTAAACTCGCTTCTCATAGAAGACTATTGTGAATGTAATAAAATGGTTGCATTTCCCGTGATATTTTTCTCATGATACCAAATATCACGGGTTGGGGTATGAGAAATTTGCCGAAGCTCCAAATTTGACAAGACGTGTATTTTGTTGTTGTACTCGGCAAATTTATCACACTTATGTCAACTCGGCAAATTTGCCAGGACAAAATCACACAGAGAGAACAACCTTAATGGTTTGTTTGTATCATGCTCAAACGTATTTTTGTCGCATGAAGGTTACAGTTTGAAAAAATAATATAACACACTGGCGTAGTAAGAGAATTTTTGGGGGGGTCACAGCCAATGTAAAAAATTCACCAAATTAAAATAAAAATTGCCAAAAAACCACAATTTTTTTTACAAATGAAAATAATGTAATTTTTTCAGACTATAATTTAACATTTTAGTACACAAATATCGCTTACTATACATATGTATATCAAACTCTTAAGACCCTTGGCCACTTAAAATCTGGAATGTTAAACAGTGTATATGTGTGAGTGTCGGGTGATTGACGGAAATATCTAAAAGTTTTGATTCTCATCAACGCGATCTCGACAACAAGAACGTGTAGCACGACGACTGCCGATTGCACTAACACACAAAAAAAAACTCACACATACACACTGCTTGACATGCCAGATTGTCAGTTGCCAACCTTAACTATACTTCAAAAGTAAGTTACATATTCTCTTCTGGAAATCTACGGTTATAAATAATAATTTTCTTATATAATTTAGTTTTCTAATATTCCATTTTGACAGACATTAAGTAAAATCTCAAGTTCAGATACTCTTATACATTGCATATTTATTCCCATTTAGTTTATACTAACATTATTATTTGATTAAGAAAGAAAGAAGGTGTAATTATTATAAGAGAAAAAATAAAAATCAAAAAATAATTATTATTGAAAGAAATATATTTTAAAAGTCTTTCCATAATACTTATTTCAATTCAATTTATTATTATTATTAACAAATGTGTACAGTAAGACATAAAGTTTTTAAGTTTTTTATATGATGTTGTTGGGCATTAAATTAGTAACTATTAGCAAAAAAAAAAAATTTTGGGGCACTTTAAAGGCGCGGGAGTTACTTACATTTTTACAGACTTGTTATTTTTGTATGCAATTTTTTTTTATTACTTACGAATAATGAATTAAAGCATGCATCACTCCCGCTCCCTTAAAGTGCCCCAAAATTTTGTTTGCTAATAGTTACTAATGGAATGCCCAACAACATCATATAAAAGCGCCATCCGACCGCGGTCCAGAACATAAAAATTGAGAATAATGTTTGCAAAAAAATTATTTGCAAAAATAAGAAATGCAGTTTGGTAGAAGATACCATCGTTTATATATATGTCAAAATTTAGCAAAATCGGTTTGACCAATCGTGAGAAAATCGGCAAAAACTGAGGAACTTCGAAAAGTGTTGATAGCTATAACTTTGAAAATAATTCGAATTTCGAAAAACTGGGCCAAACGTATTTTTTTTGTTGTTGTGAACTATACAAAAAAGTTTCAGAAAGATACTAAAACTTCGAAAAAAAATAGACCTTACGTTTTCTCGAGTTCGAGCGAAACGAGATTTCTCGCGAGACTCGACGTCTCGAATCTTGAAAATCTCGAAAAGCTCGCGAGCTTCTCGACACTATTTAACGTCGCAGAAATAGCGGTATAGACGTAATACGTTGTTTTATAGCTTGTTCTGATTTTATGTATTTACTAACATGTGTATTTTGCATAATAATTCAACCATTTTGGGTTGTACATACATTTGTATGTATTCCAAAAAAAATCCAAATCTGTTTGAGAAATTTTGAAGTGAAATACAATTAAAATTTAATAATTTAAAATTTTTTGCTTTCCAAAGACATCCGAGAAATTTTTGATATTCATATTTGAGCGGCAACTCTGTTAGTGTGCAGAAGTGTTTTCCCATTCCGTCCTAAAGAATTGGAGTTTTCAATAGTTTAAAAACTTTTTAAAAAGTTGTGTTTACGAGAAACACATAGTGATTGTGCCTCCCCGTGTGGAGAAATTGTGGAATTGTAAAGATAAGTACATATATAGACAATTAAAAAAATTCCTTACAATCCTTATTTGTACGTGTATGTACATTAGTAGTGGGAATTTTTTCGAATAATATTCGAATAAATGTTATTCGAATAAACGAATAATATTATTCGTGGGAAAAAATTCGAATAGTACTATTCGAAAAGTATTATTCGAATAGTTATTATTCGAATAGTAGTTATTCGAATAGTATTATTCGAATAGTATTTTTCGTGTTATACATATATACATTGTTAGATGATAGTATATGTACACACGTGCTCGCTTTTTGTGCATAGACATGTAGGTATATGCACATATGTGTTTGTATGTTATTATTAGAGCTCGGATAATAGGTGAAAATCAGAGGCCTAAAATTATGCTATGTAATGTTTGTGAGCACATCCAGTGGCAAGTTTAAGGGTGGGCTACATTCGGGTCTAAGCCCCCCGTGAATGCAATTGGATTTTTTGCTTACTAGAATTCCAGAAAAATAAATTATTAATTATTATTAATTAAATTATTTTCGTGAAATAGCTATACACTCAACCTTCGCTGTAATTAGTTGTTAAAATTTTTATCCACTTACCCCCAACAATTAAAAATTGAATTAAATAAAAATTTCGTGCTAAGCACTAAAACTCTTTCAAGTATAAATTATTAAGGGTTTTTATGGATTGCACGTGGAAAATTGCAAAGAAAGCTACAATAAATAAATGTAATAATAAAGAACTAGCTGGACCCGTGCGCATCTTGCGTAAAAAATAATAAAACATTCATGGCGCCAGTCGATATAGTTTGTGCTGTCACGCTCATTTTAAAAAAAAACTTATATTTATTTGGTTTTATGTCTACAGTGGAACTTACGGAACTTTCAATGAATTACTTATATGTTTGACAAACATATCGCATAAAATGTTTTTATTATACCTACAGTTCCTGAGTTTTTACTTATAAATCCGCCGCTCTTGGCCCATTTTTCAAAATTTCAGCATGTTTCCTCATAACGGCATAACGTCATTTCATCACTCGGGCTTTATTAGTGACTGAATTATCATGTTTTACGTGTTTTTCGAAATACATCCATATGCCTTATTTTCAACCCCAACTTTTTCTGTTCCCATTAGAATCTGTGTAACCAATTTCATTTAAATATTTCTATTTTTGCGCAAGTTAGTGTGTACGGCCGGACGGACGGACATGGTTCAATCATTTTTTTCATCCTGATCGTTTTGATATATATATGTAAGTCCATATCTATCTCAATTATTTTATGGTCTTACGTACAACCGTTATGTGATCAAAAGTATACATACATATACATACATACATTGTATGTACTACGTACAGCATATCCTATACTGAAAAGCCCCCATTTAGCGTAGGAATGAATACACACGTGTTCGCCTAAAATAATATAATGTTTACATACAAACATACAGCTGAAGCTTATAAAAGTGTTTTAAAATATACACGACTGTTAAAATGGAGCAACATCTGCATTTGAGATTTGAATTGATAGAATAAAATAATTCTGAAGGCATAGTTTTAGGCGCAAATCTTTTAGTTTAAATTTAAACATTTTATTTTTGCAAAATATTATTTAAAAAAAGTACCACGCCCAATAAAACACCGTTTCGAATGCATAGCTAATTAATACCTTTAAAACGATGCCTTACTTATTAATTTTGGTAAATTATGTGAGCAGAAAAAGGGATATTTATAAAACACCAATTAGTAATAATATATATGATAATAATAAATAAAGTATAATAAATAAATATATAATTATAAAGAATAAAGAAAAAATTAAAAATTTGTAGTGACTCGCTTAAATTTTAGACAAAATCTTCCCACGTAAAGGAAAAACAATTACAGTTTCAAACCAAATATATTTTGAATGAAAATGAGGCAAGTGCATATTAGCAAATGAATTTTACTATAAAATATACTAATACCTGTTATTTGAGAATGTTTTTCTAGTTGTCCTCTGCATTTTTTCATGCGAATTTACAAGTCGAAAAAAATTGGGTACTAGAAAATAATATAAAATTTCTACTCAAAAATTACAAGTTACAAATTTTGCTGAAATATTGGCGAATTTTCCAGAATTTTGCACAAACTTTTTAACTTTAATATATTTGATTTCTGTTATAGGTTTTTTTATATAACAAATTAAAATAATTAAAAACACATAAATAAATATATTTTACAAATAAAAAAAACTTTCTATTCTGGCTTTATTTCATCACACACCACTGTATGTTTATTTAAACTGCAAATTTGTGTAACATGATTAAGAACTTTTCTTATAAAATCTTCACCCACCATACCAATATGGCACCCCTTTATATTTAAATTGTAATCCCGCCACTGAAAACAAACAAAACTTAAAAAAAGGAGCATATTTTGAGGCGCTTGATTTCACCTATTTTTCCGAGCTCTAGTTATTATAAATATGTATGTGGAGACATATGTATGCACGTGTGAAGGGAAGTGGATGGTTTTTTGTTATTGTATGTACATATGTATGCTTTTGGTTTTTCCCTGCAAAAAAGCCGAGTACTCCATGCACGCGTGTATAGAGTACTCGCTATGGACCAGCCGAGTACTCCTCAACCTGCCACATTTCATATAAAAAATATGGTCCATTTAACATGGCGATGTCCTAGGCAGGGATCACATACTCCTATTTCCGCATGACACCCGAGTAATCCAAGGAGTAACTACATGGGAGTAATTCATGGAGTAGGTACTAAAATTAATGAAATTTAATAATTTCTGAACAGATTTGAATGACTGCCAATTCAATTTGATTATTAGCATTACATACATACATAAGTAAGCTTTTCTTTAATAAAAATAAAATGATAGAATTTTTCTAGCGCAATCACCAGCATATTGTGTCGCGTTCAATGTCTCATTATTACTAAATCGTGCACGTTCAAACGAGCATGCATATGTACATACATACATACAAATGTACGCACCTGCTTCGTCGTTATCGCGATATACATACATTCGGTTTTCGTAGCAATGTTCGGCTAACTACGAGCCGATGCAGATAAACGAGTCGCTCGCTTGGGTCACTTTGAAAGTACTCCTACCTACCACAAAATGGATCATATAATCCTATGATTTTTACAGGGTTGTAGCGTCTAGTTAGTAGTAGTGGGAATTTTTTCGAATAATACCCTGCAAAAATTCCGAGTACTCCAGTCGCTAATCCATGGAGTGCTCGCTATGGACCAACCGATTACTCCATAACTTGCCACATTTCATACAAAAAATATGGTCCATTTAACATTGCATGTCATTGCAATGGAGTATATACTCCAGCCCCGCATAACAAACAAATTAATCCATGGAGTAGCTACATTGGATTAATTGATGGAGTACCTAACAGTTAGCCGAACATAACAACAAAAACAAATGTTTACCGCGACGACGACGAATGACGTGTATACATACAAACATATGTATGTATGTAGTTATTTATGTATACACATATCGTCGTCGCCGCGATAAAAATTTGGTTTTTGTCATGTTCGGCTAACTACGAACCGATGCAGATACACGAATCGGTCGTTTGGGCTATGTCAGTGGTCACTTTGAAAGTACTCCAACCTACCACAAATGGAGCATATAATCCAATGATTTTTGCAGGGTAAAAATACTTCTGAGAGCCACTGTATGTATGTAAATATGTATGCAAAAAACCTTAATGCTATTAAACGCATTTAATATAACCATTATTAAAAAAATTAACGGCTTACAACAGTATATGGGCAATTCCAGAATGTCGAACGTGACGTTCGCACATCTTTAAAGCTCAACGAAGTATGCATAGCGTTGAATATTTTTCCTCTGATTTTCATCTTTAGAAAGCACTTGAGCAGCACTATAATCGATCTTCTGAGATATTATCATTTAAAGAGTGATGGCGAACGTGACAAAAAGAAAATCAAATTTGTACCTAGATGCTATCAGAAAAGTTCAAAATTCTGCTAATTTTGGTCCATCATTTACGAAGTAACGATTAGAGATCAAAGTAGAATAATGTAGCTCTCTACTGATGGTTTTATCGTGAAAATATATGCACTAGTTTGATTTTTATAACCTTAGGAAAAAATCTGTAACGTGACATGGCGAACGCGACAAAATTTCGCATGCGTGGTCATAACGATTAGTTCAAGTAATTTAAACTTAGAATAATTTAAATTGACAAAATTTTCAATTTTTTCGATGAAGATAATTGTACACTAGCACAAATAGTTAACATAAGTACAATAGTTAAGGGGAACGCGTAAAATCGCGGAAAAATGAAATTCTATATTGCTAAATATTTATTAATTTCCACTGTCAATTCGGAAATCTATGTGGATAAAGATTATTTAGAAAAGTTCTAGTAGATTAAATTTAGAGGCTATACCCCAAAAAAGCTATATCTGAACTATCGGTTGTATGGCAGCTATATGTTTTAGCGGTCCGATCCTGACAAATTTTGGTGACATTATTTAGGTCTGGGTACAAATACTCTAAAGTTTCAAGTTTCTCTAATATCCCTGCAAAAAAATGTGCGATCAATCCCGAAAGAGATTTGTCCTCGATTGATCTCTCTCGAGAACAATCGGTCCACAATTAGTCCCCAATTGTTCCCTAACGGGTATAAATGTAGATTAATCGCTTTCATTCCGAACGGGTACAAATCTAGATTCCTTAAATGTGGAAATTTTACAAAAATATGCAATGTATTTAAAAAATTGTAGAACAACCGGTAAAACGAATTGAACACCCTTTCTTTTAATAACAATGATGAATAATAATTTTAACAAAATGTTGCCTAAAATATCCTATGAAAAAATCCTTTACATTACGCTCATATAATGCATACTCAAAACTTACAATTTTTTTTATTTATTTATTGAGATTTTTTTTCAAAACTAAAACATTATATAATCTTTATTTATATATGCATGAACATTTACAATTTTTTAAAGATTGTTATTAAAAATTGCCTTGGCGAACAACTTGGAAAAATCTACATTTGTAACCGTTCATGCTGGAAGCGATTAATCTATCCGGACACGTCCCGGATTAATCGCATTTTTTGCAGGGATATCTTGAGAAATACCTACACCTTGATTTAATTTTTTCCTCATTCTTACACAGATTCGACAATATATGGCGAGATCCCTTGTCCTTTGTCTTTATTTAAATACAATTTTAAATATATAGGTAGGTAACTATCCATATTAAGATAAATACATATTAGGTAGGTAGGTACATTGTGTTTGCTTTTTTTGCCACGCTTTATGAAATTCCTTCACTTATATGTATGTATGTACCTACAAACATAAAGGAAGATCTACCTACTAACGAGGTCCGTACAGCTGGACCCCGCATTCCACGAATTTCAAAAAAAGCTATCTCATTAATTTGTGCTTAATATGTGCTTAATAGGTCCCCAAATAAAAAAATTTGTGTTCAAATTTTAAGGGCTTTTTTTTAAAAAACAAGAGTGCGGGGTCCAGGTGAACGTTCCGCTGGACCCCGCACTCATTTAGGCTTAGCTTAGGAAAATATTGAGTATGCAGTTAATTTGTGCTTAATATGTGCTCAAAGAATGTGAAAAAAAAATTTTGAAAAAACTGCAGAGATGGGCATTTTTTTAAAAAACAAAAGTGCGGGGTCCAGGTGAACGTTCCGCTGGACCCCGCACTCATTTAGACTTAGCCTAGGAAAATTTTAAGTATGCAGTTAATTTGTGCTTAATATGTGCTCAAAACCTGTGAAAAAAAATTTGCGAAAAAAGTGCAGAGATGGGCATCGATACATACATGTATGTATATATGGAGGTGGGGTATATAAGACGAAGCCCACTGTGAAATTTGAAATTTGACTATCTCATTAATTTGTGCTCAATATGTGCTTAGTTTTTCCGCAAATAAAAAAATTTGTGCTCAAATTTTAAGGGCTTTTTTTTAAAATACAAAAGTGCGGGGTCCAGGTGAACGTTCCGCTGGACCCCGCACTCATTTAGACTTAGCCTAGGAAAATTCTAAGTATGCAGTTAATTTGTGCTTAATATGTGCTCAAAACCTGTGAAAAAAAATTTGCGAAAAAAGTGCAGAGATGGGCATCGATACATACATGTATGTATATATGGAGGTGGGGTATATAAGACGAAGCCCACTGTGCAATTTGAAATTTGACTATCTCATTAATTTGTGCTCAATATGTGCTTAGTTTTTCCGCAAATAAAAAAATTTGTGCTCAAATTTTAAGGGCTTTTTTTAAAAAACAAAAGTGCGGGGTCCAGGTGAACGTTCCGCTTGACCCCGCACTCATTTAGACTTAGCCTAGGAAAATTTTAAGTATACAGTTAATTTGTGCTTAATATGTGCTCAAAACCTGTGAAAAAAATTTGCGAAAAAAGTGCAGAGATGGGCATCGATACATACATGTATGTATATATGGAGGTGGGGTATATAAGACGGAGCCCACTGTGCAATTTGAAATTTGACTATCTCATTAATTTGTGCTCAATATGTGCTTAGTTTTTCCGCAAATAAAAAAATTTGTGCTCAAATTTTAAGGGCTTTTTTTTAAAAAACAAAAGTGCGGGGTCCAGGTGAACGTTCCGCTGAACCCCGCACTCATTTAGACTTAGCCTAGGAAAATTTGAGTATGCAGTTAATTTGTGCTTAATATGTGCTCAAAACCTGTGAAAAAAAAATTTGCGAAAAATTGCAGAGATGGGCATCGATACATACATGTATGTATATATGGAGGTGGGGTATATAAGACGAAGCCCACTGTGCAATTTGAAATTTGACTATCTCATTAATTTGTGCTCAATATGTGCTTAGTTTTTCCGCAAATAAAAAAATTTGTGCTCAAATTTTAAGGGCTTTTTTTTAAAAAACAAAAGTGCGGGGTCCAGGTGAACGTTCCGCTGGACCCCGCACTCATTTAGACTTAGCCTAGGAAAATTTTAAGTATGCAGTTAATTTGTGCTTAATATGTGCTCAAAACCTGTGAACAAAATTTGCGAAAAAAGTGCAGAGATGGGCATCGATACATACATGTATGTATATATGGAGGTGGGGTATATAAGACGGAGCCCACTGTGCAATTTGAAATTTGACTATCTCATTAATTTGTGCTCAATATGTGCTTAGTTTTCCGCAAATAAAAAAATTTGTGCTCAAATTTTAAGGGCTTTTTTTTAAAAAAACAAAAGTGCGGGGTCCAGGTAAACGTTCCGCTTGACCCCGCACTCATTTAGACTTAGCCTAGGAAAATTTTAAGTATGCAGTTAATTTGTGCTTAATATGTGCTCAAAACCTGTGAAAAAAATTTGCGAAAAAAGTGCAGAGATGGGCATCGATACATACATGTATGTATATATGGAGGTGGGGTATATAAGACGGAGCCCACTGTGCAATTTGAAATTTGACTATTTCATAAATTTGTGCTCAATATGTGCTTAGTTTTTCCGCAAATAAAAAAATTTGTGCTCAAATTTTAAGGGCTTTTTTTTAAAAAACAAAAGTGCGGGGTCCAGGTGAACGTTCCGCTGGACCCCGCACTCATTTAGACTTAGCCTAGGAAAATTTTAAGTATGCAGTTAATTTGTGCTTAATATGTGCTCAAAACCTGTGAAAAAAAATTTGCGAAAAAAGTGCAGAGATGGGCATCGATACATACATGTATGTATATATGGAGGTGGGGTATATAAGACGGATCCCACTGTGCAATTTGAAATTTGACTATCTCATTAATTTGTGCTCAATATGTGCTTAGTTTTTCCGTAAATAAAAAAATTTGTGCTCAAATTTTAAGGGCTTTTTTTTAAAAAACAAAAGTGCGGGGTCCAGGTGAACGTTCCGCTGGACCCCGCACTCATTTAGACTTAGCCTAGGAAAATTTTAAGTATGCAGTTAATTTGTGCTTAATATGTGCTCAAAACCTGTGAACGTTCCGCTGGACCCCGCACTTTTCTTTTTTAAAAAAAAACCCTTAAAATTTGAGCACACATTTTTTTATTTGCGGAAAAACTAAGCACATATTGAGCACAAATTAATGAGATAGTCCCCACCTCCATATATACATACATGTATGTATCAATGCCCATCTCTGCACTTTTTTCGCAAATTTTTTTTCACAGGTTTTAAGCACATATTAAGCACAAATTAACTGCATACTCAAATTTTCCTAGGCTAAGTCTAAATGAGTGCGGGGTCCAGCGGAACGTTCACCTGGACCCCGCACCTTTGTTTTTTAAAAAAAAGCCCTTAAAATTTGAGCACAAATTTTTTTATTTGCGGAAAAACTAAGCACATATTGAGCACAAATTAATGAGATAGTCAAATTTCAAATTGCACAGTGGGCTCCGTCTTATATACCCCACCTCCATATATACATACATGTATGTATCGATGCCCATCTCTGCACTTTTTTCGCAAATTTTTTTCACAGGTTTTGAGCACATATTAAGCACAAATTAACTGCATACTTAAAATTTTCCTAGGCTAAGTCTAAATGAGTGCGGGGTCCAGCGGAACGTTCACCTGGACCCCGCACTTTTGTTTTTTAAAAAAAAGCCCTTAAAATTTGAGCACACATTTTTTTATTTGCGGAAAAACTAAGCACATATTGAGCAAAAATTAATGAGATAGTCAAATTTCAAATTGCACAGTGGGCTCCGTCTTATATACCCCACCTCCATATATACATACATGTATGTATCGATGCCCATCTCTGCACTTTTTTCGCAAATTTTTTTCACAGGTTTTGAGCACATATTAAGCACAAATTAACTGCATACTCAAATTTTCCTAGGCTAATTCTAAATGAGTGCGGGGTCCAGCGGAACGTTCACCTGGACCCCGCACTTTTGTTTTTTAAAAAAAGCCCTTAAAATTTGAGCACAAATTTTTTTATTTGCGGAAAACCTAAGCACATATTGAGCACAAATTAATGAGATAGTCCCCACCTCCATATATACATACATGTATGTATCGATGCCCATCTCTGCACTTTTTTCGCAAATTTTTTTTTCACAGGTTTTGAGCACATATTAAGCACAAATTAACTGCATACTTAAAATTTTCCTAGGCTAAGTCTAAATGAGTGCGGGGTCCAGCGGAACGTTCACCTGGACCCCGCACTTTTGTTTTTTAAAAAAAAGCCCTTAAAATTTGAGCACAAATTTTTTTATTTGCGGAAAAACTAAGCACATATTGAGCACAAATTAATGAGATAGTCAAATTTCAAATTGCACAGTGGGCTCCGTCTTATATACCCCACCTCCATATATACATACATGTATGTATCGATGCCCATCTCTGCACTTTTTTCGCAAATTTTTTTCACAGGTTTTGAGCACATATTAAGCGCAAATTAACTGCATACTCAAATTTTCCTAGGCTAAGTCTAAATGAGTGCGGGGTCCAGCGGAACGTTCACCTGGACCCCGCACTTTTGTTTTTTAAAAAAAAGCCCTTAAAATTTGAGCACAAATTTTTTTATTTGCGGAAAAACTAAGCACATATTGAGCACAAATTAATGAGATAGTCAAATTTCAAATTGCACAGTGGGCTCCGTCTTATATACCCCACCTCCATATATACATACATGTATGTATCGATGCCCATCTCTGCACTTTTTTCGCAAATTTTTTTCACAGGTTTTGAGCACATATTAAGCACAAATTAACTGCATACTTAAAATTTTCCTAGGCTAAGTCTAAATGAGTGCGGGGTCAAGCGGAACGTTCACCTGGACCCCGCACTTTTGTTTTTTAAAAAAAAGCCCTTAAAATTTGAGCACAAATTTTTTTATTTGCGGAAAAACTAAGCACATATTGAGCACAAATTAATGAGATAGTCAAATTTCAAATTGTACAGTGGGCTTCGTCTTATATACCCCACCTCCATATATACATACATGTATGTATCAATGCCCATCTCTGCACTTTTTTCGCAAATTTTTTTCACAGGTTTTGAGCACATATTAAGCACAAATTAACTGCATACTCAAATTTTCCTAGGCTAAGTCTAAATGAGTGCGGGGTCCAGCGGAACGTTCACCTGGACCACGCACTTTTGTTTTTTAAAAAAAAGCCCTTAAAATTTGAGCACAAATTTTTTTATTTGCGGAAAAACTAAGCACATATTGAGCACAAATTAATGAGATAGTCAAATTTCAAATTGCACAGTGGGCTCCGTCTTATATACCCCACCTTCATATATACATACATGTATGTATCGATGCCCATCTCTGCACTTTTTTCGCAAATTTTTTTCACAGGTTTTGAGCACATATTAAGCACAAGTTAACTGCATACTTAAAATTTTCCTAGGCTAAGTCTAAATGAGTGCGGGGTCCAGCGGAACGTTCACCTGGACCCCGCACTTTTGTTTTTTAAAAAAAAGCCCTTAAAATTTGAGCACAAATTTTTTTATTTGCGGAAAAACTAAGCACATATTGAGCACAAATTAATGAGATAGTCAAATTTCAAATTGCACAGTGGGCTTCGTCTTATATACCCCACCTCCATATATACATACATGTATGTATCGATGCCCATCTCTGCACTTTTTTCGCAAATTTTTTTCCACAGGTTTTGAGCACATATTAAGCACAAATTAACTGCATACTCAAATTTTCCTAGGCTAAGTCTAAATGAGTGCGGGGTCCAGCGGAACGTTCACCTGGACCACGCACTTTTGTTTTTTAAAAAAAAGCCCTTAAAATTTGAGCACAAATTTTTTTATTTGCGGAAAAACTAAGCACATATTGAGCACAAATTAATGAGATAGTCAAATTTCAAATTGCACAGTGGGCTCCGTCTTATATACCCCACCTCCATATATACATACATGTATGTATCGATGCCCATCTCTGCACTTTTTTCGCAAATTTTTTTTCACAGGTTTTGAGCACATATTAAGCACAAATTAACTGCATACTTAAAATTTTCCTAGGCTAAGTCTAAATGAGTGCGGGGTCCAGCGGAACGTTCACCTGGACCCCGCACTTTTGTTTTTTAAAAAAAAGCCCTTAAAATTTGAGCACAAATTTTTTTATTTGCGGAAAAACTAAGCACATATTGAGCACAAATTAATGAGATAGTCAAATTTCAAATTGCACAGTGGGCTCCGTCTTATATACCCCACCTCCATATATACATACATGTATGTATCGATGCCCATCTCTGCACTTTTTTCGCAAATTTTTTTCACAGGTATTGAGCACATATTAAGCACAAATTAACTGCATACTTAAAATTTTCCTAGGCTAAGTCTAAATGAGTGCGGGGTCCAGCGGAACGTTCACCTGGACCCCGCACTTTTGTTTTTTAAAAAAAAGCCCTTAAAATTTGAGCAAAAATTTTTTTATTTGCGGAAAAACTAAGCACATATTGAGCACAAATTAATGAGATAGTCAAATTTCAAATTGCACAGTGGGCTCCGTCTTATATACCCCACCTCCATATATACATACATGTATGTATCGATGCCCATCTCTGCACTTTTTTCGCAAATTTTTTTTCACAGGTTTTGAGCACATATTAAGCACAAATTAACTGCATACTCAAATTTTCCTAGGCTAAGTCTAAATGAGTGCGGGGTCCAGCGGAACGTTCACCTGGACCCCGCACCTTTGTTTTTTAAAAAAAAGCCCTTAAAATTTGAGCACAAATTTTTTTATTTGCGGAAAAACTAAGCACATATTGAGCACAAATTAATGAGATAGTCAAATTTCAAATTGCACAGTGGGCTTCGTCTTATATACCCCACCTCCATATATACATACATGTATGTATCAATGCCCATCTCTGCACTTTTTTCGCAAATTTTTTTTCACAGGTTTTAAGCACATATTAAGCACAAATTAACTGCATACTAAAATTTTCCTAGGCTAAGTCTAAATGAGTGCGGGGTCCAGCGGAACGTTCACCTGGACCCCGCACCTTTGTTTTTTAAAAAAAAGCCCTTAAAATTTGAGCACAAATTTTTTTATTTGCGGAAAAACTAAGCACATATTGAGCACAAATTAATGAGATAGTCAAATTTCAAATTGCACAGTGGGCTCCGTCTTATATACCCCACCTCCATATATACATACATGTATGTATCGATGCCCATCTCTGCACTTTTTTCGCAAATTTTTTTTCACAGGTTTTGAGCACATATTAAGCACAAATTAACTGCATACTCAAATTTTCCTAGGCTAAGTCTAAATGAGTGCGGGGTCCAGCGGAACGTTCACCTGGATCCCGCACTTTTGTATTTAAAAAAAAAGCCCTTAAAATTTGAGCACAAATTTTTTTATTTGCGGAAAAACTAAGCACATATTGAGCACAAATTAATGAGATAGTCAAATTTCAAATTGCACAGTGGGCTTCGTCTTATATACCCCACCTCCATATATACATACATGTATGTATCGATGCCCATCTCTGCACTTTTTTCGCAAATTTTTTTTCACAGGTTTTGAGCACATATTAAGCACAAATTAACTGCATACTTAAAATTTTCCTAGGCTAAGTCTAAATGAGTGCGGGGTCCAGAGGAACGTTCACCTGGACCCCGCACCTTTGTTTTTTAAAAAAAAGCCCTTAAAATTTGAGCACAAATTTTTTTATTTGCGGAAAAACTAAGCACATATTGAGCACAAATTAATGAGATAGTCAAATTTCAAATTGCACAGTGGGCTTCGTCTTATATACCCCACCTCCATATATACATACATGTATGTATCGATGCCCATCTCTGCACTTTTTTCGCAAATTTTTTTTCACAGGTTTTGAGCACATATTAAGCACAAATTAACTGCATACTTAAAATTTTCCTAGGCTAAGTCTAAATGAGTGCGGGGTCTAGCGGAACGTTCACCTGGACCCCGCACTATTGTTTTTTAAAAAAAAGCCCTTAAAATTTGAGCACAAATTTTTTTATATGCGGAAAAACTAAGCACATATTGAGCACAAATTAATGAGATAGCTTTTTTTGAAATTCGTGGAATGCGGGGTCCAGCTGTACGGACCTCTACTAACGAGAATTCATACATATCGACGCTTCCAAACAAAACTGTACTAAGTCTGAAAACTGTATTTTGCAGGAGAAGCTCTCAAAGTTTAAACTCGATAGAAAACTTCAGTTGTATCCTATGTATATTTTCACTTATAACTTCTGTTTGTATTGAACGATCAATACCAAAACTCGACAATATCAAAGTTAGGGTACGCTTTATATAACACCGTAAGAAAAAATAAAAACTTGCTACGTTGTTTTTCATGGCAAGCTCTCAAAATTTTTATTCTGTAAAAATCTCGAGTTGTATTATATGTACACTTTTGCTTATAACTTTTGATTGGATAGTCCGATTGCTACCAAAATTAGACAGAATCTAAATTAAGACATGTAATACTTGAAAACGCCAAAAACGGGAAAATGTACTAAGTCGACTTAGTACAGTATTGTTTGGAAGCGTCGATATATGTATGTACATTGTACACTCATATAAACCGCACTTCCAAATTTAGTAGCTACCCTGCAGCGAAAGTCCAAACTAGTCAGCCAACCTACCAGTTAACTGACTAGATAAATTATGGGAGTTGCCCAACTAGATTCATAGGGGACAAATTGAGATTAGTTATGAAACAAGAAGTTTTGCCAAAAAAGGGTTTTAAATTAAAAACGAATGTATCCGGGGTTTCTGGAGGTTGCAATAAACACGTATGCAGTAAAAGTAAAGCAACTTCTTTATTGTTGTTGTAGTATTTGAACCCTGCGTAGTAGGCCCCTTGTAGATTTAGTTGGTTGCAAATTGTTAGATCATTAAATCAGGTGAATGCCTCAAATATAACATAGTTTGAGATGTTAATATAGCCCTGTATATTAGATACTACTTCAGCCATAGAAAAAAGTACATGATATGTTTGTATAAAGTCAGAAAATCATCAATATAAATGTCAAGCTTAGAATGGTCAACGTGTTACTTATTCACAATGTTAATGTTAATTTACCTAAATATTTAATATGTAAGATCACAATCTAATGTACCTAAATTCTATAATTTAAATATCATATTCTAATAACTAAATAAATGTATTAGAAACTTTATTTTGCAATTTTTATTTTCATTGGAGTAGCATGTAAAACTAGTCAGTCAACTGGTATAGTTCTGATATCTACACTGACTAGTCAGCAAATTGGTATGATGCTGGTGTGTATACTGACTAGTCAGTCAAGTGGTATGATACTGGTGTGTATAGTGACTAGTCAGTCAAGTGGTATGATGCTGGTGTGGATACTGACTAGTCAGTCAAGTGGTATGACTCTGGTGTGGATACTGACAATTGCCATTTCCTAGGTCATCACCGTGTTAAAAATACCAGTTGCTAATATGGAAAAAAGATAGATGGCTGACTAGTTGAGCTTTATGGCCACCCAGTTGTCAATTAGTTTACAACTAGTTGATTTCGCTGCAGGGTAGCCGGCGTACGTACATACATATGATTATACTTCCAAAAGCAAAAGCATACATATATACATACATACATACATACACACAATAAAAAAAAACTACCACTTCCCTTCACACGTATGTATGTTTCCACATATTTATAATAACATAAAAACACGTATCTACATGTCTATGCACAAACAGCGAGTACGTGTGTACATATGTATATATATGTATCATACTATTCGAATAATACTATTCGAATAATACTATTCGAATAATATTATTCGAATAATACTATTCGAATAGTAGTATTCGAATAATTATTCGAATATACGAATAAATTATTCGAATAATTATTATTCGAATTTCGAATACCTTTCGAATAAAAGGATTTTTTATTCGAATAATTTTTATTCGAATAGTCCCATGCCTAATGTACATATGTAATTCCATATGTACATATGCATGTACATACATAGTGCGAGTACTAATCAACAACACTTTTCCATTTTTTGATTTCCATAGATATTCTGGATATCAGCTGTTCAGCGTTGCCAACCAATATTTGAGCTGCGAGTATTGACCAGTAGGTGGCGCTGTCCCAGAGTAGCTAGTACTAGAACCTGCTGTGCCATCCAGAGTATAGAGGTCTGCACAAGTCCGTGTACATATTCTAAACAATACTTTTCATTAGAGGTCTGCACAAGTCCATACATATTTTAAATTAGATTATAATTAAAACTAAAATAAAAAATAAAAAAAAATAAAAAATAATAAATAATAAAAATTTAAAATTTAAAATAAAATAAAATAAAACAAATTGCACTAACAGATAAGATTTCAAAAGAGAGCTTACAGTCTCTCTTTGATAACAGGCGAAATGCCTATTTCACGATAGAATCGCCCAATAAAATTGAAAAAGCGCCAAAAGCCGGCAACGAAAATCCGGCTACTGAACAAAAGGCACGGTCTTGTTCTCCGTCGGTGCCAAAAACTTACTCACAGCCTCTAGCAAGTACTTCCGCAGCTGGAGCCCAAAATAAAGCTGAAGATACCATAAAATGGCAGATAAAAACGCCAAGAAAATAATTGTGCAAACTGGTTTGGATCGCTATATCCGTATAAAAAGAAAGCGAACGCCAGAAAAGAATGGGAAATCGAATCCCTCCAAATTAATCAAAGGTGACCTGCCAGCAGAGGCACCGAAATTAACATTGGGCAACAACAGATTCAGTGTGCTCGCTGAACCTCAAAACATTCAAGTGGAAAAACCAGAAAAAAGTTCCAAGCCCCCTCCAATATATCTACGAGAACAAAGCTCTACTGCATTAGTAAGCAAACTGGTTGAGCTAGTAGGTCCTAAAAACTTCCACGTCGTACCTATAAAAAAAGGCAATATACAGGAAGTTAAAATCCAAACTTATAGCGAGGATTATTACCGCAAAGTAACTAAAGACTTCGAAAACAGAAAAAAAAATTTCTATACCTATCAGCTAAAAAGTAGCCGTGGCTTATCAGTTGTACTAAAAGGAATAGAAAATTCCGTAAGCCCGGCAGAAATTGAGACTGCATTAAACGAAGAAGGTTTTAAAGTCAGATATGTTTACAATATCAAAAATAAAGCCAATATACCGCAACCGATGTTCAGGGTTGAAATCGACCCAGATTTCCAGCTTTTAAAGAAGGGAGAAGTACATCCCATTTACAAACTACGTTATCTTCTACACCGAAGAATCTCTGTGGAAGAACCGCATAAACGTGTGGGCTCCGTACAATGCCATAATTGTCAGGAGTTCGGGCATACAAAACGATATTGCACATTACCTAGCGTATGTGTAATTTGCGGAAATTTGCACAGCTCCAAAGAGTGCGAGAAACCGAAAGAAAATCCAGAAAATAAGAAGTGCAGTAACTGCGGTGAAAATCACACTGCTAATTATAGGGGTTGCCCAGTATACATCTCATTTTTTTTTTTTTTTTTCTCGGATATAGTTTTTATTGTATCATTCTTGGAGAATATGACAATTTTTATAGAATCTTAACCTAGAACACAATGACGTTATTCGTTGCCACTGCTTCAAATAACATATGGATGAAAATTTTATTTGATATAAAATAAATACTTATGAATACATTTATTTTGTGTATGTGAATGTTTTTGTTTTTACTAAGAGTATGTACGTTATTTTATTTTATATTCGTTTATTATGTTATTCATTTTCATTATACATGTATTTATGCCGTCGGAATGGAATGGAATGGAATTGCAAGCAGCTGATTGTATAGTATTAATAGTTCGTACGGCCTGACAGGACAGGCTTATCGATGACAGAATCGTGTGTTGCATTAGTAAGTGCTGTTGCAGCTTTCGGAATGGAAGGAATTCCAATAAGCTGCGTGTATGAACTTAGGAATTTTATCGGCCTAATGGGATAGGCTCGTCCGGAACATAATCATATATATGTTATACATATGTATTAGTAAATGCTGTTGTAGCTTTCTGAATGGAAGGAATTTCAGTAAGCTGCTTTTTGTAATTTAGAGGTTTTACGGCCTAACAGGATAGGCTATTCGAAGTTTAAAGTGGCTCTAGCCTTGATCACAATTTAGCTGGATATCCTTTCTCTTTAACCGCCTGGGGTATTTCTGTTCTAACAGGCTTTTAGCCAGTATGTTTGGATGATTGCCCAGTCTTGTGGCGTAATTAGTTTGTATATTTTTTACTTCTTCAACAACTGTGTTAATCTTTAGATCCCTGTGTATAGTGGAATTTTTCACGTACCAAGGCGCCCGGCATATTGATCTTAGTATCTTAGATTGTAGCCTTTGTATTCTTTCTAGACTAGATTTGGATGCTGAACCCCAAAGCTGTATTCCATATATCCAGGATGGTTTTATCACCATATTAAATAAAAGTATTTTGTTGTCTAGGCTTAATTTAGATTTTGGACCAATGATCCATTGTAAATTGCTTATTTTCAGCTTTGCTTGCATTATCTTATTATCAATATGATATTTCCAAGTAAGCCTTCTGTCTAAGGTAACACCAAGGTAGGTGACGTAATCTTTTTGGGTTACTATTTTGCCATTAATTGAGACAGAGGGGCAGGTATCTTTTTTTAGAGTAAAAGTGACTTGTACACACTTAGATTCATTGACCTTAATTCTCCAATCTGAAAGCCATTGTTCCACAATTCTTAGGTGGCTTTGCAACCGTCTGGCAGCCGTTGAGGGATTTGAGTGCACACTAAGTATTGCTGTGTCATCAGCAAATGTTGAAGTAACGAGATTTTCATTAGTGGGCAAGTCTCCTGTGAATATTAAATATAGAATGGGCCCCAAAACACTACCTTGTGGAACTCCGGCGAAGATTGGATAGCTTTCAGTGGTATAACTTTTTTGCCTTACTCGAAACTTTCTTCCCGTTAGAAAGTTCTCTAAAATAAGGTATATATTCTACGGAAGTGTACCTCTTATTTTAAATAATAGTCCTTCTAGCCATACCTTGTCGAAAGCTTGTGCTACGTCTAGGAACAGTGCAGTGCAATACTTTTTGGTTTCAAAAGCCGACCGTATTTGAGTTACTATTCTATGCACCTGCTCTATCGTTCCATGTTTCTCCCTAAACCCGAATTGGTGACTTGGTATAGTCCCGTGTGTGACTAGGATGGGCTGCATTTTTTTCAGCAACAACTTTTCAAATAGTTTGGAAAATATTGAAATTAAGCTAATTGGCCTGTAAGAGTTTAACAGGGTTGGGTTTTTGCCTGGTTTTGGAATCATAATGATTTCGGAAAGTTTCCAAGATTCAGGAAAGTAGTTTAGTCGCATGAGACTATTGAAAACATATAGTAATAACTTAGTAGCAACTGGAGGGAGTTGTTTTACCATTTCACCGGTTATTCTGTCGTGTCCGGGTGCCTTATTTTTTTTGGATGTCGTTACAGATAACGTTATTCAGGTCATTTATGTTGAATTGGAGAGAGACTGTTGGTAAGCGAAGGGCATGTTCTGGGAGGAAATTGTCCCCTGGATTTGGAGTAAATACCCGCGAAAGGTAGGCTGCAAATGCATTTCCTTTTTCCTGGTCACTTCGAGCAAATTCACCGTTTTCGATTCGTACTGGAGGGTCCTGCAAAACTGGCCTTTTGGAAGTTTTCAGTGACCGCCACAGTGAGTAGTCTGTAGAAGATGTGGCTGTCAAGGACTTAATTCTGTTTTGAAAATCTGCTTCTTTTTTATCGTGCAATAGCGTCTGGAGCTCTTTCGTGCATTTTTTCAGTTCGTACTTCAAAGTTGGAGAGCGTAACCTCTGCCAGTCTTTTCTAATTTGCCTTTTCTTGTGAATTAGATCGGTGATATCATTTCCTTTGAAATAATTAGGGACACTCCTCCTCATTAAAAGAGAAAGGTAGCAAAAAACCTAAAAATGTCCCTGTCCCACAACCTCAAAATGTGCCAAAAACAACTATTAATACAGCTCCGCAAAGAAATCTGGGAACGTACTCATACGCTCAAGTCTTAAGAGGCACACAGCAGACTGAAATCCAAGACGATTCCAGTCCACCAACATCACTCGAAAACACTCTAAATAGCTTTGTTCATATGATGCAGGACCATATGAAGTCAATGCCAAACATGATGCAAGAATTGATTAGGAATCAAAACCTCCTACTTCAAACAATTTTGTCAAGACCATGAACTGTTTCAATATAGGTTTCTGGAATGCTAACGGCATAGGCCAACACCGCAATGAACTCCATCTTTTCCTAGAAAATCACCAAATTGACATAATGTTAGTGTCTGAAACCCATCTGACTGTGTTTCATAATTTTAGCATGGATGGTTATGTGTTCTATAATACTAAACACCCCGAAGGAAAAGCTAGAGGCGGAACCGGGATACTTATAAGAAAGAGGATTAAGCACCACGTGCTAGAAGAATATTGCAAAGATTATATACACTCAACATCAGTGCACGTTGATGATAGCTCCGGCGGACTTACTGTATCTGCAATATACTGCCCTCCCCGTTTTAATATAACAGAGTACCAATTTACTGAATTCTTTTCCAAGTTAGGCACGAGATATTTAGCAGCAGGAGATTACAATGCTAAACATACTTTTTGGGGATCTAGGTTAATAACACCAAAGGGAAGAAACCTGTTCAAAGCAATCCAAAGCAATGGTCTTGATATTATATCAACAGGGCAGCCAACATATTGGCCCACTGATAGGAGCAAAACTCCCGACCTCATAGATTTTGGGGTAACTCGCGGCCTCGATCGGGATATACTTCAGATAGAATCACTTTTTGACCTATCATCTGATCACTCTCCTTGCGTCATATCTATTAAAACCCTTCCAACTTTAAACGAACTGAACCCAAGCTTAACTAATAGATTTTCGAATTGGCTGAAGTACAGAAAATTTATAAGTTAATCCAAATGTGAGCCTTAAATCAGCCGCCGAAGTGGAATATGCGATAATTGACTTCACAAACTTACTGCAAGTGGCAGCAAAGGTTTCAACGCCATTACGTCCTAACACAATCCAGCAGCAAAGCATTAGTTCTTTCAATGAAAACGATATCATTGAGCTAGTTTCTAAGAAAAGGCAACTTAGGAGAGACTGGCAAAGGTTGCGATCTCCAACTCTGAAAAACGAGCTAAAAAAATGTACGAAAGAGCTCCAAATACTCCTAGAGGAGAAAATAGAATTAAGTCCCTCACGGCCACATCCTGTTCAGATTATTCTTTGTGGCGCTCTCTCAAATATCTAAAACGGCCGGTTCAGCAGGATCCTCCAATACGAATGCAAAATGGTGAATTTGCTCGAAGTGACCACGAAAAAGGAATAGCTTTTGCAACCCATCTTTCAAATGTATTTACTCCAAATGAGGGCCAAAATGTTCTCCAAGAAAATACACCACAATTACCAGCAATACAACTTGGTTTTAAACTAGACGACTTGAATAAAACTATATCCAAAGACATAGAGAATAAGAAAGCACCAGGGTATGACAGAATAACAGGTGAAATGTTAAAAGCTCTTCCCATAGTAGCTACTAAGCAACTACTATATATCTTCAATAGTATCCTCCGATTATGTCACTTTCCTAATCCATGGAAACTATCTGAAATTATTATGATCCCAAAACCAGGCAAAGACCCGACAATAGTAAGCTCCTACAGGCCAATAAGCTTAATCTCTATCTTTTCCAAACTATTCGAAAAATTATTGCTGAAAAAAATTCAGCCCATCTACGAAACCATACCAAGCCACCAATTCGGATTTAGAGAGCAGCACGGTACGATAGAACAAGTGCATAGAATAGTTTCAGAAATATGGTCAACTTTTGAAACCAAACGATATTGCACTGCCCTATTCCTAGATGTGGCACAAGCTTTCGATAAAGTATGGCTAGAAGGGCTATTGCATAAAATAAAACAAACACTTCCTTATAATCTCTGCGGGATCCTAGAAAGCTTTTTAACAGGTAGAAAATTTCGAGTAAGGCACAAAAGTTCTACAACCGAAAGTCATCCAATTTCTGCTGGAGTTCCACAAGGTAGCGTTCTAGGGCCTGTACTATACTTAATTTACACAAAAGATCTGCCAACCAACGCGAGCCTTGTCACGTCTACCTTCGCAGATGATACGGCTATACTGAGTGTGCACGCAAATCACATAACTGCTACTATCCAATTGCAGAGACACATAAAAACTTTAGAGGAATGGCTTACTACGTGGAGAATTAAGGTCAACGAATCTAAATGTGTACAAGTAACTTTTAGCCTAAAAAAAGACACATGCCCACTAGTCTCAATAAATGGGAAAATAATAACTCAGAAAGACTTCGTTACGTACCTTGGAGTCACATTGGATAGAAGAATGACTTGGAAAAATCACATTGACAAAAAGATTATTCAAACCAAGTTGAAAATAAGCCATCTGCAATGGATAATTGGTCCAAGTTCCAGACTGGGATTAGATAATAAGATATTAATATTTAATATGGTTTTAAAATCAATTTGGATGTATGGAATACAACTATGGGGCTCAGCATCGAAATCTAGCGTAGAAAGAATTCAAAGACTACAGTCCAAGATATTAAGAACAATATGCAAAGCTCCTTGGTATGTAAAAAATTCAATTATACATAGTAACCTAGAGATAAATACGGTGACCGAAGAGATAGAGAAAATGCAAACAAATTATGCGAAAAGATTAGCCAACCATCCTAATTCATTAGCAAAAAGTCTCCTAAAGCAAAACTATCCTAGGCGGTTAAAGAGAAAGGATGTAAACCTCAATTGTGCATAAGGTCATATTCTGTTAGACCAATATCTCGAAAGTAACGTAAAGTAAAGATAATGATGAACGTCGCCGAAGCGACCGACCAATGGCCATCGCGATGAACGGCACCTAGTCCCTGGCGTTCATAGTACAGGCTAGTGGAAATAACGTAAAATACAATAAACGTCGCCGAAGCGTCCGACCAACGGCCACCGCGATGAACGCACCTAGTCCCTGTTGTTAATCGCACGGGCTAGCGTAAATACCGAACAATACAATAAACGTCGCCGAAGCGTCCGACCAACGGCCATCGCGATGAACGCACCAAGTCCCTGTTGTTCATCGCACGGGCTAGCGTAAATACCGAACAATACAATAAACGTCGCCGAAGCGACCGACTAACGGCCATCGCGATGAACGCACCTAGTCCCTGTTGTTCATCGCGCCAGCCCGCGCGAAGAAAAACACCTCTACGATCACCATGCTATGGCTGTACATATAAATTTAAATAAAAACTTAAACTGTTTATCCACTTTTGAGAAAAAACAAAAATAATAATAATAATAAATAAATAAATAATTAATAATTGTTTCAACGGGGATGATAATCGAGTTGAAATAAAAGAAATTTTGTTTGAAACGTTATAAAGCGTATATATTGAATTCAAAAGTATGGTTTAGAATTTAGTTGTAAATGTGGTATATAATTATTGGCTAATGGCGAATTATACTTACATATATCGGTTGATGATGTAGCTGGTACGTGTACGTTGATCGAGATCTCAGAACGGAAGTGGTTAGGAAAAATATGTATATTAAAAGGATTTTTTATAACTGTTTTCTAAAAATGTTATTCCGAAAAATTATTAGTGCAGGGTTGCAACTTGCAGGGTTGCAACTTGCGGTGTTGCCACAGGGGGGGTGTGTTCAGTGCACACTAGGGTGTGCTGAAATTTGGTTTGGGCTACTGGCCCAAACAATAATAGTGACCTAGACCAAGATAAACTTCATTACACAACTAGGTTAATATTACACTCCTAGGTTAAGATACATGCCATATGTGTATATGTAAGAATACTCTTTGCCAACTTTATTATTTGTAGCATTGGCAACAAATAATTTATTGTATTAGTTTGTAAGATTTGCGAAATTATTGTTATTTTCTAAACAAGAAAGATTCAATAAAAACAAATATGAAAAAAAAAAAAAAAAAAAAAAATATGTTATAATATTATAATATATATAATATGTTATCGAGAAATCCGAGAAACGAGATTTAATCGAGAACCCGAGTCTCAGTTTTCTCGATCCTCGAATTTCTCGACACCGCTCGAGATCGAATCGTAAGCCCTAAAAAAAAGTGGCTTGGTTTGTCCTCAAAACCCACCCGTTACTACGCCACTGATATAAAAAAAACTAAATTGGTGAAAAATATATATGTATATACATGCATAATTCTGAAAATGTATCCCAAACGCCATTGGCGATGATTAATAAGAAAAGATACAAGAAATAATTGTGGTCCAAACATTAGTAAGCAAAAGGTAATGTATCTATTTCTATACGAAGAGGTAATGCAAAAGGTAATGTCGTAATGTATAAATGATGGTAGAGATAGAGATTACTTTCTGCATTACCAAACATTACCCTTTAAAACTGGGATGGAACGAAATTACATAAGACACAACAAACTTACTTTAGAACCCCTTCTCGCAGTGAATTCACATTCAGCTCGATGCATAGAATTGTCCTTACATTCGATTCCACAGAGAGGCCAGCCACATTTATCACATTCAATATAGTCAGAGGGATCGATGCCATTTAAACAAGCTAGACAAACTGGTCCGGTTGTTTGGTTTGGTATGCATATTAAAGGAGCTTCTTCCCAAATTATTTCGAATGGTTTTATGTTGCGTGTAGCCACCAAATAACGACCTAACTGATCGCTTACCTCAACCTTTGAAAATTAAATATTTTTTTATGAACTAAGCTCCAATCATATCATTTGAGGCGTTTGCTATCAAAACCAGCTCATTCCGTATATTTCTGAAATCCACTTTTTTGCATATTTTGAATATTTAGAGGGTCATTCATAACATGACGAAGGGATATATGTACATACATACATAGGTCAAATCAAGGTCATTCCAATAAAAACAAAACTGAAAAAACCATTAAAAATCATGTTTTTGCATCAAAGTCACTTGATTCCAACCTGATTAGTGTAATTACTCAGTTCATTCCATATCACTTGTTTGCATTTTTTGAAGGTTTAGAGCAGAGATCCCCAAAACTCTAACTGCAGCAGTGTTAGTAACTGCAGCAGTATTAGTGAAAAACGACTACCCAGTTGGAAAAGGTAATGTATGGTCATCTATAAATGGATATAAAGGCCATAGGATCTATACATTCCAGAATGCATGATTTTTTTCATTGTGATGTCCTAGGGAAGTCATGCATCCTCTTTTCCCTGCCAAGGTAAGGCAAAAAGGAATGTTTGGATGAGAGTCGCTCTTGCCGTGATCTCAGTGTCGGTTTATTTTCTCACTTAAAAATAAAAAAAAAATACTTTTTTTTGCATTTTTCTCTTCATTCTATCTCCATCCGATTTCCAACTAGAAATATGTAACTTCACTCCAGCTTGTTCTCCTCTGCTTCTCTCATTGTCGCACCATCTTCCCCTTCACTGCTTCACCCATGTGGGACATTCAACATTATATTGATCTTTAGTGTCGCTTTTATGCGTCCGTTTGTTAAAATAGACTCTGTGAATTGTTGTCGTCATTGTAAAAAAGCAAAACTAGAGAAAACCTGATTCTCCTAATTGTTTTTTTTTTTTTTTTTTTTTTTTTTGCTAGATTCAATGTTATAGCTGAGCGCCGATGACTGACCTCTGCGCTTACCTAGGGTTGCATTCTGGAATGTATCCGATTTCCTATAAGTTGGAAGGTATAAATGAGAGCCGATGACTGACCTCTTCGCTCACCTTGGGTTGCATTCTGGAATGTATCCGATTTCCTATAAGTTGGAAGTTAAAGCTGAGAGCCGATGACTGACCTGTTCGCTTACCTTGGGTTGCATTCTAGAGTGTATCCGATTTCCTATAAGTTGGAAGGTATAGCTGAGAGCCGATGACTGACCTCTTCGCTTACCTAGGGTTGCATTCTGAAATGTATCCGATTTCCTATAAGTTGGAAGGTATAGCTGAGCGCCGATGACTGACCTCTTCGCTTACCTTGGGTTGCATTCTGGAATGTATCCGATTTCCTATAAGTTGGAAGGTATAAATGAGAGCCGATGACTGACCACTTCGCTTACCTTGGGTTGCATTCTGGAATGTATCCGATTTCCTATAAGTTGGAAGTTAAAGCTGAGAGCCGATGACTGACCTGTTCGCTTACCTTGGGTTGCATTCTAGAGTGTATCCGATTTCCTATAAGTTGGCAGCCACACAACATAGAGTTTAGATGAAATCATAGTTTTTTTTTGGAATACATACTATAATGTAAATTTTTCGTACATCTTTTCATGCGTCCGCAAGGTCATGCATGACCACCTTTCCAACTGGGTAGTTGAGTGCCCAGCTACTACCGTCGCATCGTTCAGTAGCTTGCGGGCAAGCAAAAAGGCAACAACGTGCACGCATATATTTTTCGCTTTTATGCGCTGCTATACCACGTCGCACAATGCAATACGAAAAATACTTTATGATGCCCAATGCTTGCGCGACGTCGTATAAAAGCGTATGAAAACGAAGTATGCGTGTACGTTGTTATCTTTTTGCTTGCCCGCAAGCAACTGAATCGTCGCACGGTCGTAGATGGTCACCTAACTTTTGCGCTCTTACTACGACAAAACGAGAGAGTATAACAATCTGTGTGAGTTGAGCGTTGCACCTCAGTGCTATGAAACGAAGACCCCTGGTTTAGAGGGTCCCCCATTATCTGACAAAGGGATATATCGTCGCTGCGCCAACAAAAAGAGCTATACGTTTTTCAGAAACTTTTCAGGAGAGCAAAAAAATCGTTTTCTGGTGATCATAGAGATTATTTTTCTAGTTTGCATTTTTAACTAATGATACTACACATATGTAATAGACTTGTGCAATTTTTTTTATTTTTTTTGACCAACCACTTCGCATGAAGCATTTGCGCCGTTTTACAGCACATAGCTCTTTTTACAAATTATTTTAATTTGCTAGTGGGGGTAAGAAATCGTGAAAGATGTGTATACAATTCTTCGCTAGGGTCCGATGCCATTAGCGATAGTTTGGAACTGCATTATTTAATTGAAGAGTGCCCCTCCTATTTTGAAAAGTGGTCAGATACGCTTTTTTTAAATAATTTTTTTACACAAAAATAAAAGCAGGTTCGCCTGCAATCAAAAACAATTATACGGAAGTAGATGTATAACTGATTTTACAGAGCATTTCTACTACTGAGAGCATATAGCTGTGTTTGATAACTTCTAACCAAAGAAAGATATCAGAAAACGGCAAATGCAGAAATGTGGCTAGCAGATAGTGTTAAATAAATATGTAATAAAAAAAATCAAAAAAAAACATATACCTGAATTTGTTGGCGCAGCGACGATATGTATGTAGCTCAGATCAAACTCCATTAAAAAACAAAAAAAAATTTAAGAAAATCATAAAAATCGTATTTTTATCAGGGACCGTAATCATTATGAGTTTTATAATAAAAATCGCCATTTAATCATTATATGTGGAGTTTTTTTTATAATTCATCAAAGTAATCATTATTTTATGAGTTTTATTTTTTTTTTTATCAGTAATAACACTTATTCCTTGAGCGATATTTGATCTTTCAGAAATAATCATTATTTTTTGAGTTTTATTTTTTTGATCAAAAATAAAACTTATTTCTTGAGTGATATATGTATCGATCAGAAATAATCATTATTGTGTTTTATTTTTTTCGATCAAAAATATCACTCATTCACGAAGTTAAATCGATGGGAATTTTTTAGTAATTATGTTCCAGAGCACTTCAGAAACGATTTGAGTTTTTCGACCTAAGCAAAAAAATAAAACTCAAAGAATAATTTTTATGTCTGAGCGATAAATATATCACTCAAGGAATAAGTTTTATTTTCGATCAAAAAAATAAAACTCAAAAAATAATGATTATTTCTGAGCGATAAATATATCACTAAAGGAATAAGTTTTATTTTTAATCAAAAAAAATAAAACTAAAAAAATAATGATTATTTTTGATTTTTATGGATATCGCTTAAAATTTTTCGATCACAGTTAATTCGGATAGTGCTCCTTCAGACATGCACACACACAAACTCAATACTCTTCTACGATGTTTGCAAGTATTTGATTTTTTTCACTGAAAATATAACGAAGAATTATTATTATGGGTCGCTGATTTTTATTAGTGATGGGCGAGTCCGAGATGTTTTATTCGATTCTCTCGATTGTTGAAACATCTCGAATGCTCTCGATGGTTTTCATTCGTATTCGAGTCAAGTCGTAAATCCGTCCGGCTGTCAGTCGAAACAATCGCTAAAACATCTCAGACTCGCCAATGTTTCCTCTCGTTTTCAAAGCAACCCTACATTTCGGACTCGCTGCAAAAATTCATAACATTTATTGTTGCCGCTTGAATATCAAAATTGCTTAAAAAAAGTATACAGTGGTACAAATCTTTTGCCGTTGTTAGGTTAGGTTAGGTAATAGTGGCTGTTGGTACACACCAACACACTTAGGCCCATAAGGACCCATTGTGATACCACAAGGATCTAAACCCCTACTCGAACCAGAAAGTGGATTCAGCGAATCTCAGGATTTTTACAGGCTCTAAATCGGCCAAATCGCCGAGGCCAGAAAAGTGGGGTGCCCCCAGAAATTTTAGCTTCTTAGTCCACAGCGCGGGACATTCACACATCAAATGCTCTACAGTTTCAGGCTCCTCCTCATCCCTACAGCTCCTATAGAAGTCATGAAAAGGAGCGCCCAATCTCTCAGCGTGTCTGCCGATAATGATGTGGCCCGTAATCAGGCCAACAGTGAGCGCCAGGTCTTTCCTCTTTAGAAGAAGTAGCCCTTTAGTACGTCTCGCATCCCAATCAGGCCATACGAGTCTGGAATGAATGCAGGTGCTAAGGCGTTTCCATCTAGCACCCGCTTCTGCACGGAAAAATTCCTTAATGTTGAGCTTGCATGTAGCGAGCGGCATTCTTAAACCCTTCCAAGATGGCGAAAGCGGAGCAGATGTGCCCCCTCTTGCAAGTTCGTCTGCCATCTCATTGCCTGGTATATTGCAGTGTCCAGGCACCCATACCAGCGTTAGAGAAGCCTGCGTAGCCATCTCGTCAAGAGATTTGCGACAACCCTCCACAGTCCTGGATTTGCAAGTAGCAGACCCAATCTCCTTCAGCGCAGCCTGACTATCTGAACAAATGTAAATATTGTCGTGCATGAGGACTCCTTTACGAAGATAGTCAACCGCCTCTTGAATGGCAGCAACCTCTGCCTGGAATACGCTGCAATGATCCGGAAGGTTAAAGGAGAGTTTCGTACCCGTCTGGGCTACGAAAACTCCACCACCCACCTTACCATTCAGCTTCGAACCATCAGTATAAATATGGAGGGCGCCCGGCAAACCCGGAGGTCCATTGGACCAAAACTCCCTATCCGGAATAACAACATCGAAGTTCCTCCCGCGAATGGTGGTCGGTGCACAGTAGTCCGTTGCACTCGTCAAAGAAATGCTAAGGATCTCAGCGTGACCACCTACATTTACCTTCCACCCCGGAAGTTCCCTTAAGCGCAGTGCCGAAAACAGTGCGCATTGCCTACCCATCAGGTCAATCGGCAGAACATTAAATAATGTGTCCAGAGCCTCCTTGGGTGTGGTGCGCAGCGCGCCACCAACACAAATCAGCGCGCTTCTTTGCACCTTTTGAAATCTAAGAAGGGTTGAACTCTTTTCAAGACATTTCCACCACACCAGAACCCCGTATAACAGGATTGGTCTAATCACAGCGGTGTAAAGCCACAGCGACACTCTAGGTGACAAACCCCAATTACGCGCAACGGCTCCTCTACAACTGTAGAGGGCAACCATTGCCTTTTTAACACGTTCCACAGAGTTAGGGGCCCAAGACAATTTTTTGTCCAAAATTACCCCCAAGAACTTTGCCGTAGTCCCTAATTTTAGGGTAGTATTAGCAAGAACTGGCAGTTGCAAAGCAGGAAGTTTATACCTCCTGGTAAACAGTACCAGTTCAGTTTTGGCTGGGTTGATCCCCAAGCCTTTGTTTCCAGACCAGTGATCCACCAGTCTAAGTTTACTTTGCATAATATCGCATAGCGTCTGTGGAAACTTGCCACTAACTATAAGTGCAAGATCATCCGCATATGCTACAACTTTAACGCTGCCATCCTCCTCCAAGACGGACAACAGCTCGTTAATCGTGGCCACCCATAAAAGTGGGGAGAGAACCCCACCCTGTGGCGTACCTCTATTGGCGTATCTAGAAACTGACACCCCGGCCCATTCAGCACGAACCCCCCTATGTACCAGCAACTGTTTTATCAACGCAACCATCCTCAGATCAACACCTAGCCTCGTCAGAGCTCCAGTTATTGCCGATGGTGTAACGTTGTTGAATGCACCCTCTATATCCAGGAATGCAACCAGTGAGAACTCCTTGAGCGCAAGAGACCTCTCAATTTGAGTAACAACAGCATGTAGAGCTGTTTCAGTGGATCTCCCTTTCATATAGGCATGTTGGGATCTTGTGATTTTACCATCTAAATCTTCTCTAAGATGAGAATCAATAAGTCTTTCAAACACCTTAAGCTGAAAAGACGTCAAACTGATCGGTCTGAGGTCACCCGGACTGGTATGAGATGTCCTACCAGCCTTAGGTATAAAAACGACCGTCGATTTCTTCCACAAATGAGGAAAGTAATTTAGAGCACATACTCCCTTAAAAATGGCTAGCAACCACGGACTGCACAGCTCAATAGACTGCTGCAGTTGTATTGGCGCCATCCTATCAGGACCCGGAGTTTTGAAGGGCTTAAAGGTCCCTACTGCCCAACACACACCGTCAGTATTGATGAAATCATCATTGACAGGCCGATTATCGCGCCCTTCTCGTATGTTTAATACTTCGTCAGCAGAGCTTGGGAAATGTGTGCTCAGAAGAAGGTCAGGGTACTCTCACCAGTGTCCGTCCACGACCCATCAGGCCTTAGCAAGCACCCAGACATCCGACACCGATTCCAAGCCACTGCAAAATTCCCTCCACGAGGATCGTTTAGAAGACCTTAATATCTTCTTGTATTCTCTAAGATGCGTTTTATATTCAACCCATTTCTCGACATCGTCTGAGGATTTAGCTTGGTTGAACGACCGACGACACCTCTTGCGAGCCGAGTCTAAATCCAGATTCCACCATGGTGGTTTCGTTTTGCCTCTCGGCTTTTTCAAGGGACAGGCCTTATCCAGCGCCTGCCCACAAACCTTCGTAAACGTATGAACCATATCATCCAGCTCCTTGGAGCTGGTCGGAGTATGGAAACTAAAACCCGAGAGTCTCTTATGAAGCTCCTCTCTATACAAGTGCCAATTGGCAGTTTTAATGTTTCTATAGGCGACAATCCTGACCGGCACCCTATCCAGGTCGAAGCGAACAAACCGATGATCAGAAAAAGAGTGCTCATCAAGCACCCTCCAGTTCTTTACCATGGTTTCCCCGCCTCTCAAGGCCAAGGTGACGTCCAAGACTTCCCTACGATTTTTAGTGACAAACGTAGGTACAGAACCATTATTACATATACTAATATTATGGTATAGGATAAATTCTAAAAGTAACTCACCCCTTTCGTTGGTGTCTCCACTCCCCCAGGCGGAATTGTGTGCATTAACGTCGCCACCAAAAACGACCGCTCCAAGCGTATCCCCCACTATCTTGCAGACTAGTGGGGTAGGTACTGGCCTATCGTGTCCGCAATAGACCGAGGTCAAGGTCAACACCAAGCCGTTGACCAACATTGAGATGGACGTGGTGTCCTCATCACTGAACTGTGGAAGAAAAAGAACATTCAGATTAGATCTGGCCAAGATACAAGCCCTTGGCTTCCCATTTGTGGCCCCACTTACCAGTGTAAGCCCAGCTGCCTTCAGCCCGCAGATTTTCCGCCCTCCACCCATGGCTCTTGGATGAGGGCTATGTCAGCTGCTCCCTTCGATGTTAGTTGGAGCAGCAACGCAGCCGACGCTGCCTTACTATGGTGGAGATTTATTTGGAGGACCCGCACCATTATCAACGTTGTCCACCCCAACCACCGTAACATTGCTGTCATCCTCGTCCGACAACAGCTCATCGCCAGTGTAACCACACGAAAAATGGCCGGATAGGCGTGAAGAGGTTGATGCCGCATCGCCTGCTTCCATATCATCCATCGGACTGACATCAACAGGTTCCGCGTCGTCTTCCTCCCCGCTCTCCGCCTGCTCAGGCTCAACCTCCAAATCAAGGTCCGTAGCCGCCTTCAGGTCACTTGAGTAAACCTTAATTACCGCGGTGTCGAAACCGTATTTAATGACGCCTTCCGTCCGCTCAAGAAAGGGAAGTGACTCCTTATTCAATATGAGGACGGCCTGTAGCGACGCCTTGGAGGTGTGCTCCAACCTCATCACTCGCCAGTTGTGAGCCGGGAGTTCGGGGTTGAAGGTCCTGATGATCTCCAGGACACCCTCCGGATCGCCAGGTTTAGACGGAATCCACACTCTCGCCCTCGGCCTAGACGGGATATCCTTGAAATCAACGGCTTTCAGCCTCGCCCCGGGTAGACCTCGCCTACCCTTATGACAGCCTTCTTGTAGAGGTCTGTCGAACGTTGGTCGTCGCACGCCACCAACTTGACTGTACCCTGGTACCACCCCACCTCTCTGCAAGACGGTGAAGGACCAGGGTTTTCCCTCACCAGCGCAACTGAGAAGCTTGCCGTTGTTACTACTCGTAAAATTAATTTGTTTCGTAAGCGTCTCACTTCAGAAAATTTATTAATGTATTAATGTTTAAATAATTAATTGTATTTATTAAGCACGACACTCTTTAATTGTGATTGCAAAAATGCAGCGTCTATATATAGCATATTTTTCAATTTGGTTCATTTATTTACATATTTATTTGCCTCACTTCCATTAACAATCCTACTTTCTTCATCAACAACACTAATTCAGTTTATTTTATCAACTAAAACAAATCATCAAAACAACAGCCGGCCCGCCGACTCCGAACAGTCGCAAAAACATCTCGCTTGTGTAGTCGAGATGTCATCGAAACAATCTCCGACTCGCCGACTCGGAACAATCGCAAAAACATCTCGGTTGTGTAGTCGAGATGTCATCGAAACAACCTCCGACTCGCTGACTCGGAACAATCGCAAAAACATCTCGATTGTGTAGTCGAGGAGCGAGTCAACTTTTGACTCGATTGTGAATTTGCAACGATGGCGATTCTCTCGATTGTCTAAACATCTCGGACTCGCCCATCACTAATTTTTATATTACAGCCCTGTTAGTCAAGAACATGTGGTCCGCCCGCTGCCGCAAACGCCCGTATGCAATTTTTAGGATTTTTTGAGCCTGTGGGGCAACGGAGCAATCAGCTGTTTTACTGACACATATTTACGTATATATATAGTTTCTTTACATTTTGGCAGGGTTGCCATTTAGTCATTTTTGAACAAACAAGATTTTTACTAATCTTCAAAGTGTTATGCGGATTACTCTTCAATGCAAAACTGTGCATTATTTGCCAAATGACAAGAAAATACTAATTTAGAGCGCTTTCACATTACTCGGTGCGGTATCGGATCAACATTTTTGGTTTTTACCGAAACCTTACCGACCACATGTATTTCAATTGGCACTTTCACATTAGTGTTACATACATGAAACGGGACGAATTAATTTCAGTATACCGCAACGCGGTAAGACCAGTCAGTAAAATTTGAGTAATTACTGCAGACATTTTTGCGCGTAATAAAAGAAGAAGAAACAAGTCAGAAAAAAACTCGTTTCGGCTATAACTGTAGCAAGTTATAATGTCTTCGTCTTCGCTAGAAGATATTATTGTTATTATTGAGTGATTTGTTGAAGTTAAAAATTTTGTTTTGCAAATTTCGATGTTTGTTTTCCTATTTTCTGCCGATTACGCACCGAAAGTATTCCCACAAGTGTGAAAAACACAGCAACGCGGAATCGTTTCGGTAAGCTGAAAATACCGAGCAAAAAATGTCGACCCGATGTCGTACCGAGTAATGTGAAAAGGCCCTTAATCGTTTTTAAAGTTGTCGTTGACGACTTTTTTTTATTAATTTAGTTACTTTTTTACGGCTCAGTTGGTAATTAAAACACATTTTTCTTGTAATTTTGTTGCTGCCCAATATATTTCCATCACACCTTGGTGATAGTTATCAAGGGCTAAAACATAAAATAACAAAAAACACAGTCAGAACATTAAATTTACAATTGAAAATCCATAAAAAAATTATATTGGAAAGCAACAAGATTCTCACAAAAATCTGTGTTTAATTAAGAAATCTGTACTGAGTTTCTGTAACTCATATCTTTCCTAGTATAAATAGGTGGTGACAAAGTGTGGATCGTATTAGTGTGACATCACTTTAATTGATTTTGTTACAGAAACTCAGATTTATTGTGGCAATTTATAACTTTAATGTAGAAAAATTGCAGAAGAAGACCACCAAGAGTTATCAATTAAGAAAATACAGCCACCATTGTGGATAAATACAATTTTTGCTTTAATTTTCAGTAATATCTTCATTTATTAGGAGTGTTCAATATCTCAAAATTTTTACATATTTTTACGAATAGTTACGAATTTAAGTTCAATAACCCAAAAAATTCGCAAAAGAGAGCCAAATTGAGAGAGTAAGACCTCGAGAGAGTTGATAAACGCTGCAAGTAAAATTTTCACTTGCAACTACTAGCAGCTTTAAAAAAATAGAGGTGTCAAAAATATATGATCACAAAAATTTCAATTGGAAATTTACAAACATTTTAAACGCAAATTTCTAATTGTGTACTAAATAAGTTAGCGCAAAAACGAATCTTGATGATGTTGTGGAATAGCCAAAGTAGAATTTTGTTTTCCTAATTCAGTTATTTCCATTCATTTCCAATTTCAAAAATTTCAATTACAACCTTACCTAAAAATCAAATTGTCAAAACAGCGTATCAGCTGTTTTTAGCGAATGTTTACTATTTTGTGTTCAATTACTTTGGTTGATAATTTTCTCTTTTTCTCGTTTTTACTCTTAATTTGACATTGACGCTCTTTTTGCAAGTACTTGCAAGTAAGGTTGTTGAACAAAGCTATTATCTTGTTATTAATTAATATACATACATATATATATTTACTTTTTGTTTGGGATTTAAAAAAAATTTTTAACGTTTTCTTTCCTTTCTTTTTAAAAATTAAAGTAATAATAAATGGTTCGTTTAAGTAGACATACTATTTTTTCCATGTGAACACATATATGTACATATATTTGATAACATTTTACAATCTTCTTGAGTTAGTTGTATAATGCTGTGAAAATTACTGTTTAAATATTTAATAACTAAAAATATTCAACTGGCAACCCTTCTACCTTGCAACCATGCGAGCGATCTCCTGACATGTTTTTACGTAAAAAATCAAAATGATTTTGATTTCTGCGGTACGGGCTTCTGCGTCGTACGTCGCTGAATAATGGGTTACATACAAATCTTATTAAATAGGTTGGATCAGCTGACACGGTACACGGGTTTACGTTCTCGACTAACTGGACTATTACATTCAGCTCATTCCAACCTTCGCGAAAGGTTGCCAGACCTCTGTGCGGAAAGTCAAATAAATATTTAACCCTTTCGACCCCGCTCATAGACCAGCAGTTCGAAAATTTTTTGCTTCATGATTTCCGTGCTTATTAGGCCCAAATTAGGGATTGCTGAAGATTTTAGACTTTTGGAATTATCCGGTCGTTAGTTAGTGAAAGTTGCTTATAAGCAACCTTGGGCCGTTGAGGAAACATTTCAATCATTGGGTAATTAAAACAAATTTATGATCATTAGGTTTTAAATCTTTATTTTATAAGTATATTAAATATGATATGACAAGAAACAATTTTTAATTGTGTTGGAACATAGATTACACCATATTTCGCACATTTTGATAGTGGTGTTCCAATTTTACAGTGGCGATATCGGCCTTTTTCTTTCAATATTACTCAATGTAGGCTCCCATCATATCTTTTAAAATTTTTTGGATCGTGAACTAATTTACGGCACTTGGAATTGGAGATTGATGCACAATCCGATGACGGAGTTTATGGTGTGGTATCTACTTGGTATTGTTCCAATATGTTTTCACTGGGAGGACCTCTTTTCCGCTGTACTGAGCTGGGTGATGCGGCATTTAGCAACTCATTTGCTATCTAAATATGAAATTTGATAAGTGGCATTTGTTTTGCGTTAGGCTCAACGATCTTGAGGTCCTTACGATACGAAAGCCAATATTTTTTACGGCCGTTCCTAAAGTCCAGTAAAGTATTCGCATGCACCATTTAATGGGCCGATGACTAAATTTATAAAGCTCCATTAGTATATCAGAGAGTATAACAGCGAACTGTGGCAATCCCAAATCATTTACTAAACCTTCCTCCTCGTCAACTTCCCACTCTTTATCAGAAGACAACCCCCAGTCAAATGCTAGAACTGCAGCTATGTCCGCTTCACAAAGACCTTTACGTTTTCTCATCTTTTTTTTACTACCACCGTTGCCCAAAGTTGCTTATAAGCAACTTCAGTACAAAAAAAAATATTGGGCTAAATAGTGCAACTTTTTTTTAATATTATTTTACTTGCTTTTTATAGAATGTTATAGCTTTGAAACGGTATACTAATTTTTTTCAAAATCTATTTCGAATATATTTTTATTTAATTTTTAATTTTGCTCTACAATTTAAGCTCATTCGCTTCACTTGACTTCCAACTAAATAAACCTTCACAGTTATTATCATCGCAGCACAAGCGGAACTTTTATAGTGTTTTTCTTTTCTTGGAACTACTAGTTATTCATTTCATGTATTAGTTTAAAACAGGGCTGCTCAACGCTCTCGTATTGAAAGTACAAAACTCAATACATCTACAAATTTTGTATATGCACTAAAACTTTTTTTTGCTCATTTAAACTTTTTCATGAATTCCAATAAAATATTTTACAATTTATTTTCATATGATAGTATCACATACATAAAATTTTTTTTATTTTTTATATGAAAATTTTTTGAATACAAATTTTTTACAGTGCTTTCATTTTTTGAATTTTTTTTTTCATTACACATTTGTTATTGTAAATTTCGATTTCTTACGGCAGTGCTCGAGCTCCTATACAAAGTGCCTTTGCTCTGCAAATTCAATATGAATCATAGGCACATACATATAAAATTTTTTTATATCTGAGTGCTTATGGGAGTGCAAAGAAAATTTTATTTTCCTATTTGAAGTGAAAATATGTATCTGTGCCTATGATTCGGAACAAAACAAAAACAATTGTGCTTTGAGTGCCTATGAGGTGAGCAGCCCTGGTTTAAAACCTTTCAACCTGTTTGGTTAAAAAAAAGGTGCTGAAAATCGAAGTTGCTTATTAGCAACTTTGAGTCAAAAGGGTTAAGCGAATCGCAAGCAGGGTTTCCACTTTGAAATTTTTTTTCCGACCAAATTCGTCTCAAAAACCTACCAAAATAGCTTTCAGCCGACCAAAATTTTTTTTTCACAAAATTCGTCATTTAAGCTGGTTTTTGAAAATTTATATATTTTTATTTATTCATTTAACTGGTACATATATAGGAACTTATACATACATATCACTCTTCAAGTATTTTCACATGTTTTAGCTTAAAATAATAAGGTACGAATGCGTTTGTACATACGTATGTACATTAATTTGTGTATGTAATTTATGTTAACATTTTAAAATAGTTACGACTATGGTTTAACAAGTCTCCAAGTAGGTATACAAATGAGATCAGAACTTTAATTAAATATCAAAATTGAATCTAAGATCTTTTTTAGTGCATAGTGCTTATTTCTAATTTGTTTCTGAGTTTGGGTTTATTAAAGAAAGTGTAGAAAATTTGCGCTACGCTGCAGCAGAGCTGTGTGGAAGCGTAAGCAAATTAAAAATAAATTCTGTGAGCCCGCCAAAGCAATTATCATTAAGCGCATTTTTCATCAAACTAAAAATTGAAGAAAGGGTTTTCATGCGTATGCGTTCACCTTCTTTTATCCACTTTACACAAAACTCTGCCGAAGAGAAACACAAAAACTATTCAAGCAAACTGTTGCTGTGAGAAAGAGACATGAATACATGAACTTTCAAACGTTCTTTCAACAGTGGCAAAATCTAGCAAATCAGTGATGTTACTTGAAGGAAGGTAAAAACCTACCAAAATTCAAATCGTGCGACCATCCGACCAACAGGAAAAAAACCGACCAGTTTTGGTAGGAAAAGCCCACTTATCACATCCCTGATCGCAAGTAACAAATTCTTTGCAACACAAATCCAGCGCAGGTTGTGGACCGCGCTATTTATCTAGCGCCTATAAGTAGGCACCCCACACAAATAAAAATCTCTAGATAATATCTAGAGTTGCCCGAGTGCTAGACAAAAAAATAAACCAAAATAAAATAATCATCTATTTATATTTCGCTTTAATGCCAAAAAGGAAAAAAGTAAGTACAACATAATATAATGCCCCTTAAGCGCACTCAACCTAAAGGAGGAGGCTCCCAACAACTGCAGCAGGCTCAACTGCAGCAAAACGCAAGATCCCTAGGTACAACCCAACAAATACCCTAACAGCTAACCCCATCCCTCCTGCATAGCGTCAACGTTCCAAACGTACAACAGCAGATCGAAACCCTCCAAAGGCAACTGGAAATTCTCTATGCACAACAACAACAAGCCCAGAAACCCCAAACTGCAGGAAAGTTGACATCTGCTACCCCAACCGACGAATGGAAGGCCGAATCCCAAACGCCAATGCGAAAGCCCAGGTAAAAGTACTGTCTCTAAAAAACTGGCTATGCTTGACAAATACTGGCTTGGAGCCTGCCAACCAAATGAAAATGTAAATGAAAATAGATTTGCTTCCCTTGATGTTGAGGAAGCAAACCAACCAACTAAAAAAATACCCAATCCACCGCCAATAATGCTTACAAAACCATAGTATCACAACTGGAACAAAAGGGCACAGAGTTCTATACTTATAAAACAAAACAAGAACATACCTTCAGAGTTGTTCTCAGAAACATGCACTCCTCAACAGACCCCAATGAAATTGTATGTTCTCTAAAAGATCTCGGTCACTCAGTCACAAACATCTGGAACATAAAACACAGGTCACAAAAAAACCTCTGCCCATGTTTATCATTGAGCTCAAACCCAAATCCGACAACACGGAGATATATCAAATTAAAACCCTCCTGCACTCAAAAATTACTTTCGAGCCCCCACACCCGAAGCGTGAAATACGGCAATGCGCCAATTGTCAGCAATATGACCACATAAAGTCCTACTGCTATCGCAAATCAGTATGTATAAAATGTGCTGGAAACGACCTCTCCGAAACGATAGACTTGCTGAAACAAGTCATACAACAAATGACAGCAGGAATGCCACTGGCCTTTCCAAATACTTACTGGAAGTTAAAGCTTTACTTCAGACCCATGATATGGTTATATTCTTCATATCTGAGACCCACTTTACTGACAAAAACTACTTTGAAGTACCCAACTACAGGTTTTACCACACAAAACACCCAAGTAACAACGCTCATGGAGGCTCAGGTATCTTGATACGGAGAAGTATTAAACATTACAGCACGAATTCGTTCCGTTGTAATTGAAGACCCGAGCGGCCAGCTTACACTATCTGCTATCTCTACTCAGTACTCTCTTCTCTCTCTACTCTATCAGTACTGCAGAATAAGAAAATTTCTTAAAAACTCTTGGAAATCCATTTCTAGCTGGCTCCGATTACAATGCCAAACACACATTCTGGGGCTATCGTTTCATTACCCCTAAAGGAAGACAGCTATATAATGATATTAGCAAGCTCAGTTTAACTCCATTCTCTACTGGAACTCTCACTTAAGGGTTAAGCAGAATCAGTACTTCTCCGTCATGACGTACGTCGTGTCCGACTGACAGCACGTACATAACGTAAAGGGGTGGCACATAAAATATGTGTTCGCTGAATGCAGTAAAAGTGTAGGTGTTTAGACCAAGCGTCTAAATATTTCGGTACACCCTAATACGCACTTTAACTTTAATAGCCGTGTTTCACATACGGTGATCCTAAACGAGATAAAAATTTTTGCATCTAAATGCAACAACAAAGATTTCAGCTCGATTAAACCAGATAAATTGCTGGTTCAATTTCTGATCCGCCCTGTTCGATTTGTTTTTTCCGTGCCGATTTGGCAGCACAGTGCTTTTTTGATTTGGCAGAACTGAAAAGTGACATTTGTGTATGTATACATCAGGGCTGCTCACCTCATAGGCACTAAAAGCACAATTGTTTTTGTTTTGTTTCCAATCATAGGCACAGATACATATTTTCACTTCAAATATGAAAATAAAATTTTCTTTGCACTCCCATAAGCACTCAGATATAAAAAAATTTTATATGAATGTGCCTATGATTCATATTGAATGTGCAGAGCAAAGGCACTTTGTATAGGAGCTCAAGCACTGCCGTAAGAAATCGAAATTTACAATAACAAATTTGTAATGAAAAAAAAAAATCAAAAAATGAATACACTGTAAAAAATTTGTATTCAAAAAATTTTCATATAAAAAATAAAAAAAATAAAATTGTGTATTTGATACTACCATTTGAAAATAAATTCTAAAATAATATTTTATTGGAATTCATAAAAAAATTAAATGAGCAAAAAAATTTTTCAGTGCATATACAAAATTTATAGATTTATTGAGTTTTGTACTTTCAATACGAGAGCGGTGAGCAGCCCTGGTATACATATACCCTACAGTAAATTTGTTTCACTGCTAAATGATCATTGATGATTCTTTGTTGAATATTCATCACTATCGTTTTGCGTTGGTGCAAGCGAGCAAGCTATATTGAAAAAACCAAACGAAATACCATCTAGGCGGTTAAAAACCAACGAGTCAGCTTGTATTTCGGTAGGTTTTTTGACATTCGGCAGCTTTTCTGACAAATTTTTCAATTTGACAACTATAAAATAAATTATATTTAAAATAAAAAATATATGGAAATACAAATTTTAAATTTGCCTCTCGTAAGCTTCTGCTTTGGCCGTAAGGGGAAAGAAGAAGTCCGGAAGAAAAATTATACTGCGCACTGGCTTCTCCTTATAACATGGAATACATAGCTATCCCGCCATTTGAGTTTCATAATTTATTTCAGTAATTTAAATTCAAATTTCCAAAAAAATAATTTTTGAAATAGTTATTTTCATTTAGTTTGAAGTTTAATGTCAATCAAATTGTTTTTGAGGGAGTATTTGTCTCTTTTCAACGTACAGAAGAATTGTTTTTGCGCTATTATAATTTTGACGAGTTTTATGGCCGAGCTTCTCTCCCAATTCCAGGTGTGCTCCTTTTGTTTTTCCTACCATTGCACAGTTTTATGCCGGCTCCGAACGGTGCCATATAGGCATGAGGGAAGCAAACCATTTATTTGAAAAAATTCAGCAGCCTTTATATGAAAGTATTCACTGATGCCTCCTCATGATGAATTTCATCAGTGATTCATAAAGGATTCATTTCAGATTTTTACTGCTGGGTATATGTTGTATATGTTTCTTCTTCTTTTTAGTTCTTTTCAAGTGCAGCCAATTTTCATTATGAGCCGGATTGTTTCAGTAAAAATTTATCTTGACCCAGACCAAGATGTAATAACTGAAATGCCCCTAATATGTCATATTGGTATATGTAAACATATACTATATAGGTGAGTTCCCGTGGCAGTGATCCAGATCCGGATACAAATTTTACAAGCAAATGCAATAATAATTTTGTGATCCTGGTATTTATCTGTATAAAATAAATCTATTATAATGTATACGGATCCGAAATTTATACAGATAAACACCAGGATCACAAAATTCTTGTTGCATTTGCATGCAAACTTATTATCCGGCTCCGGATCTGGATCACGGGAACTCGCCTTATGAAAAGCCGTTGGGTCCAGGACGATTTATTCAGTAGGGTAGAACAATATCAGACATTTGTCACAGAAGTTTAATGTAAAGACGTCAAAAAACGAAAATTAACGAATTGCTAAGAGCAAAATAGCATGGAATATGTATTAATAGTATTAATTTAATACTAATATTTAAGTTTAAGTTGGTTACAAAACACAGTTCTGCACAGTGTAGTACAAAAACGAGTGATCGAACGCATTTTCCTGCACTAGAGTACTCTAATGCCTTCATCGAACACATCTTATATTAGTGACATAGGTACGGCAAAATAGAAAATTGCTGCTCCTTGTCTCAAAAGTCTTGGAAGTTCTATTCCTTAAAAGTCTCCTACCCATAATAGAAGAGCGTAACATTATACCTAATCGCCAGCTTGGCTTCATAAGAGGACATGGAACAATTGAGGAAGTACATAGAGAAAATCTAGACTCCTCTAAAATTAAAAATACATTTTCTAAAAAAAATATTACAGGATCTCCCGTTGGAAAGAGCATTTAAATTTGTTCCGAAAAATTGACTATTTCTTTGATAGCCATACCTATATTTTGTTCAATAAAATTATTTACGACCGGGCTTATTATAATCTCCCGATGCTCATCCAGGAGACTACTTTTTTTCGGAATAGTGCTGCAATACGCTACGCCCCGTAGGTATTGCGTTATAGCTTAAACAGAACCAATCGCCGGACGTGTTTTCGCGTGGTGCGGCGATGACATTTGTTTGCGAATATCGCCCAGTAAAACAGAATCAAGGCATAATTGCCATATGTATATTTTTATAATTACGATGTTCCCTACTTCTTCCATTGACTCTTCTGTCCATATTTTCAATTTTTTCCACATCAAAAAACGTATATTTTTGTTTTATTACATGTTTTTATCAAGTTCCAAACAATTTATTTGACAGGCGATAGCGTTCAAATTAGAAATAAGTTTATTCTGACGAATTTTGGCCGGGCGATTTTCGCCAGCGTTTTCGTTCTGTTCATTCTCACATACTGCCGTGTATTTTAATCGTTTGATAGGACGCCGCGTCCGACAAAAATTCGTCCGACGCTATCGACGATTCTGCTTACAGTTTACGAGATATTCGTTGTTAAAGTTGTGAAATCTACCAAACAAAACACCAAAACTGCGCACTACTACCGAGGAAACCACTGTAAGCCTCCGCCAAAGTTTTGATTTCAGTTTTAAGATCTGTAAGAGCCCCCCTACTCTCCTTAAAAATTTATTTTTTGGGGGCGTGCTTCCGTAATGGAACGACCCAAATTTCTCAGTCGGCGTTCTGTATTATCTTTATAATTCACAAGAGGACTTACGCACTAATCCCATAGCGCCACTACCACGACTTTTTTATTATAAAGATTTTAACAATTAGATTTTCGTGTTGAATAACCGAAAATTCCAAATGACGTTTATGTTTGAAAATTGTTTCGTGTTATATCAACCAACTTTTATTGTTAAATCTCGTCCTTGTTGTTTCAGCATTTTGTTTCATGTTGCATTAATACTAGAATTGGGACGTTCTTTTTTTTAATTTTTTTTAGTTTATATTGATACTATCATCGTGTTAAATAAACCAAATTCCAAATGACAGCTATTATATAAAAATTAATAAGTCGCATTTTCCTCCCTGATGATGTAACTCCAGAACGGCTGGACTGAATTAAATGAAATTTTGCATGTAGTTTTCGATTGAGCCCGACATGGTTTATAGCCAAAAAGAGTATAAGAATCCGGGAAGGTTTTGGAGATATTCCACAAAATGTGTACCAGGGTAACCCTATAACGGGTTCGTACGATATGGGTATCAAATGAAAGGTGTTGACGAGTGCTTGAACAAGGTGTAGTTATTGGTCCCATATAAGACCCTGTATTCGAGGTATTTCCTGAAATATGGAGCAGGTGTGACCCCAAACGGGTTTTCTACAAAATGGGTATCAAATAAAAGGTGTTGGTGAGTATTTAAAGAAGAGGTGATTTTCAAGACCCTATGCGACCCGTTTTCCGAGATATCGACCAAAATGTGGACCAGGGGTGACCCTAGAAAGTCTGGAGGGATAGAATAGGTAAAGGGATAGGGCTAGAGGAATAGGGATAGGTATATGGATAGGGATAGGTATATGTATAGGGATTAGCGATTAGGGATTAGGGATAGGGATAGGAATGGGGATAGGGATAGGAATAGGGATAGGAATAGGGATAGGGTTAGCTATAGGAATAGGGATAGGGATAGGGTTAGCTATAGGAATAGGGATAGGGATAGGGATGGGAATAGGGTTAGTGATAGGAATAGGGATAGGGATTAGGGATAGGGATACGGCAACACGGTAATCTAGGACTTTTCCTTTATGGTCAGCTAGTTTAGGAATAAAATTTTATATTTGACTCATAGTGTATATTTTAAAATTGCTTCATGTTGTATCAACAACAAAATTTGGTTGAATTTACCAAATTTTCAGATGACATTTTCAAACCCAAAGTCATATTTCAAACATCGTGTAATTTGAAAAAATTTTTGCTGTTCTATGTGTAAAGATCGATCGTGTTAATTTTACATTAATCGTGTTGATATTATTTTTCCTAGGTGTACCTATGTCATACAGCTGTGGGGAACCGGAAAAAACTCAAATATAGAGATTTTCTAAAGATTCCAATCGAAAACCATTAGAATGATTGTAGATGCGTCCTACTACGTCACGAACGGCCAACTACATCGTGACCTAAAGATACCTACTATCGCTCAAGAAATCAGAAAGTTGATGCATCATACAAAACGAGACTATTAGCTCACCACAACTCACTCGCACTAGCCCTGACGGCAAGACCAACTAATTTCGTACTCAAAAGAAAATCATTTACAGATCCTTATTGATGCAATACAATAAATGGATACGCTACTCAGAGCAATCCATACATGCCCACCAAGTTTTTTAAGTCATAATTAAATACTAATTACTTTTAACGAACCACAAAATTGTTAGATGTATTTTATTTATACAGTTGGCAAAATATATTGGATGCTAAAAAAAAAATCCAAACTAATTAACTTAATTACTCCTAGGGTAATGCACCTGGAATGGAAATGAAAGACTAATGAAATGAAAGACAATTGAAGATTAGGAAGTTTTTTGTCTCTCCGGTAAAATTTCCAAAAATGGAATGAGCTGGTTTCAGTCGCAAACGCCTCAATTACACAAGTTTACAAATTCAGGTCAACTTTTGGATCTGAGCAGATAAGAAAGTTTCTTAACTATATTTGATATGCTTAATTCGAATCTGCATTCAGTTTTTCAAGATTGATTCTAGTTTCCGAGTTCTCGCGTGATACCACCATTGTGCTGTTATATCAGCTTTTAAATCGTGGTACGATCGAAACGAATGGCGTTTATTCATTGATGATTCCAAATACAGCCTAAAAGCTGCTCTTCTCCACTATGGGAATAACAAACCATCTATTCCGATTGCTAATGCAGTACAAACGAAGGAATGTTACGAAACAATGCAGAAGATCCTGTGCTTCATCAAATACAATGATCATAAATGGAAAATATGTGGTGATCTAAAGGTTTAAACATTAATTCCAATTAAATCGAAAACACTTATTTTTTACATTATTTCAACAGGTTATTGGTATCTTAACTGGGATGCAATCTGGATTCGCCAAATTTTGTTGTTTTTTATGCTTGTGGGATAGCCGCGCAACTGAACATCATTATGTGAGGAAAGAATGGCAGAGTCGTACTCAATATGAGCCTGGACAGCAAAACGTCTCCGCTGAACCACTTGTAAATCTACAAGACATTTTCCTGCCACCTCTTCACATTAAACTTGGCCTTATAAAGAATTTCGTCAAAGCATTAAACGGGCCGGCTTTTCAGTACTTAGTCAAGTTGTTTCCTAAATTGTCATATGCAAAAATCAAAGAAGGAATATTTGTCGTACATGATATAAGAAAACTAATGGCTGATAAAAAATTTACAAAATGTTTAACGCCCGATGAAGCAGCCGCATGGGCATCTTTTCAAAATATCGTTCACCACTTTCTTGGTAATCACAAATCCCCTAATTTTAAGGAAATTATTGGCGATAGGTTGGACAATTATCGAAAGATTGGAGCTAGCATGTCTCCAAAGATGCATTTTCTGCATTCCCATCTCGACTTTTTTCCCGAAAACTTGGGTGATAGGAGCGACGAACAGGGAAAGCGGCTGCACCAAGGTCTAGCCAACATCGAAAGACGATACCAAGGATTTTGGGATGAAGGCATGAAGGTATGATAAGCGACTATTGTTGGACTCTAATACGCGAGACAGATACTAAACAATACAAAAGGCAAATTTCCATCAATCTTCATTTCTGATTTGTTACTTTTAAGTTAATAAAATGAATATTATTTGATAAAAATCTTTAAAAATGAATTTATTGACTGTATTAAAAACTAGAATCAATGTTAAAAACGGAATGAAGAATCGGATTCAGCGCCATAAATTGTCTTAAAAACCACTTTTAGATTCCTAGATCCAAAACCGTGTATACTCGTGTTATTAGTTACATAAATATGTAAATACTTATCATACATACTTTAAACGGCTTACAGTCGCCTTTATGCGATTTCCAATGCTTTTTCTGATGCTCTTCGCAACAATAAAAGGTTTGATTACAATTAGAGCATTTGCTCTTAGTTGGCTCACTGCACACAGCACATTTGGACATCTCTATTTTCTAGATGCAATACAATCAAATCTATAAAAAGTCCGTTAATAGTATTTTTTATTACTTTTTTACAACGTTATTATGATTTAATGAAATGGCTTTATAATAGCGAAATGTCGCTACAAAACATGAAAAACCTGCACAAAAATCTGAAAGTGTATACCTTCAACTAAAATCCAAAAATAGAAAATCTGTATGATGTGCCTCTCGAGTATTTACACCCTGTGGGCAAAAACTCGTGTTCATAACTAGTGCGCTTCTAGTCCATTTTTCGCAACTACTTGTGCGAGCTAAATCTGTTTTATATGTTAGTAACTGGCAAATTTAACATCCCAGCAAAAATCTGGTCATCGCTATTACCTGTCAGGCATGACAGAAGGCCTTGCCGTGGAACATCTGACGAGTTCATCACTTCTTTCACGCATTACCAGTAATGCAGAGTGGAATGAGCTTCCATTACCCATTCCACGTAATGCAAAGTAGAATGGAGCGCGAAAAATGAACTGGAATAAATACCGTTATTTTCAGTGGAAATTTCCATCATGCCTTACATTTTTCGCCTTCTTTCTCTTCTTCCCTGTAAGGTATTCTTTATTTGATTCGCTAGAATCCTTGCGGTATTGCGTGATTTATTTGTTCCGCGGTAATGCAGTGGGCAAGTCCTTCCCTCCAATGACAAGCCCATGCTAATGTCAGGCATTCTGTCAACGAATGTGGAAGCGATTGCCAGGGTTTTTCTGGATTACCCTCTTAATTCCACGGTCATCGAGTTTTTTGATGGGATGGCGATGACTGCATTACCTATTCTATAATTTTGAGCCACGAATTTTACTTTTTACATCTGCCATTAGCAGTATTTGACATGTGGAATAAAAGTAGCGCGATGGCACAGTAATAACGCGTATCACTTCAAATCAGGCGGTTAGATTGCTGCTGCTGTCGAAGCGAAGTACTATATACATACATACATACATATGTATGTAGGCTGACCAAATTCGAAATTCATTATTTTGAAAATGCAATTTGAATCTGGCCTCTATTGGTCGATAGTGTGCTAGTCCGAAGGAAACACTAACCACTTCCACTTTTTTTTTATTTATTGAATAAAAATGTAAAAAATAAGGGTCTTCATCTAAAGTGATAAACTGTTGGTAAATGGGGTAAAGTGATAAAATAATAATTGTGATAAATTATCTGTCAGAATTTGTATGAAAATATATTTAAGCAAAATTTATCACTTTACCGAAAGATTTTGTTGCGTAATATTATAAATTTCGGTAAAATTCAAGTCTGACACATTGTCAGTATTACTTTTTCCTTTAAAAAAAAGAAATTGTATTCTAGGTGTTCTGATTTTTGCCAAAGACAAATTATTAAAATAATTATTATTAAAATAATTTCTACACAAATTTTATATGCACTTCTTGTTTATTTTATTAACAATCAAAAAATTCCGAGGTCGGTGCATTATATCGAAATTTCATACATATATTTAATAAATAATCAAGTTTTACACAAATTTCAAATTGTTTTCCAGACTGAAAATTCTTTGTCAAGATCAGCTGTTTTCAACTTGCAAATCTTTACTGAGTCCAAGAGACTCCGTAAAAACTTGTAACTTTCTCTCCAAATGAAATGTCAAAATCCGCTCTCAGCTTGCAAAGTTTGTGGAGTGCCGAACAGGATTCGACAAAATTTCAGAAAAATTTGTACAAATTGTACAAATTATCAGCGTGCCGAACATAACTACAATTACACTGCTCTACAGCCAAATAATACTCTGAATGCCACTAAGCTATCAACGAAGAAAATCCATGGTTAAATGGAAAAGTTATAGACGATGATCAAAATACAGCCAAGTGGCGCAATATCACTGCACGGGTGCATTCTATTTTATGAACTCGATTTTCGTAATCAGCGACTGATTTTACATATGGATAGGCGAGTGGCGTCCAGAGTACGGAAAAAAATTGATTGTGTGAACCAGTGTTTTTACCAAGGTGCGTTCATGTAAGAATGCGGACAAATTGATAAACTTTAGCAAGACCACTAATACACTACCCGACAAAAAAATATCCTCTACATTTGATACATGATTCCTATGTAGAATTTTGGTTCAGATGGTTCAAAAGTAGAACAGTTTCCGAGATGATTTGAAATTTCAGTATTTGAGCTAAGAAAAAAAGTATGATTACTCATCTGTTAACATCTCTACCTTTAACGTTTCGATTTTCAAATAAAGATAATTAAATCGCCGTTAAAGTGGCGGAGTTATGGCGAACAAATATTTTTTTTATGAAAATCTTCAGGTTTTTTTCGAAATTCATCTTTTTTTGTAATTTTTTTTTACAACATATTAAACATCCTCCTGGTTTCACATTTTGAGTAACTAGCCTATTTCTTATTGAACATTTTGGCACTTTCCGCATTATAATCTGTGGAAAAATTGCAAAGTTATAAGAGATTAAGTGAATAAACCTATATTTATATTTTCATTGAACTTCCAAATCTGGCAAATCGCTAGCTTAGAGTGCAAATTGTGTAAGTCCTTTCTTCAAACTTTGTAGGAGAGACAAAAAACAAAAAATAAAAAAATTTCGAAATGAAAAAAAAAATTTCTGTTCATGTAAAATTTTGGACTTACACAATTTTCTTCGTTTTTTGGACTTACACAATTTGCGTATCACTGAATAACAACGAGTAGAAATATGACAAGTATCACAGACTTATTTAGCGTGGTGCGTATTTGATTTTTCTAGCGTTCTACATAAAAATACACTTTTTCATAAAAATGGACTTACACAGTTTGCACTCTAAGCTAGCGAAATATAAACCAGTATACAGATTACAGCAAAAAATACCAAGAAATCGGGGTATAAGGGAAAATTGGCATGGGCCCCTGATCACAAAACTATTTATTTTTATTTTTGCACGGTTGGGTTTTTGAGATTATGGTAATTTTGTGTTTTTTGGTTATCACTTCATTCAAAAATATTTTTCGCTAAAGTTACATGATCGATAACAGCTAACAGGACCTCGTTCAAATTAAAATACCCTTTTAATGGCATACAACTTGTAGTGGTTGAGTAAAAACTCATTGAGCAATAGCTGATCAAAGTCAAAATTTTGTGGATTTTTTGCAATTTTTTTTTAATTTTTATTTTGAAAACGGGGTTTTTTTATAAAAAGTTGGGAAAATCAGCAAAAGATTTATTTTTAAAAATTAGCCTATTAAATTGCAATATCCCATTAATAATAATACAATGGCTCTATTATAACTCTGACGAGTTTTATGGCCGAGCTTCTCTCCCAATTCGAGGTGTGCTCCTTTTGTTTTTCCTACTAATTGGGTGGACCTACAGTTTTATGCCGGCTCCGAACGGCGAATGCATTTTTTGTGAGAAGCTTTTTCATGGCAGAAATACACTCGGAGGGTATGCCGCCCACTGCCGAGAGGTGACCGCTGCCCTTAAAAAACCAAATATTTGGATTTTTACTAATTAGAAAAATTTTTTGGTGTTTGCTCGGACTGGGGTTTGAACCCGAGACCTCTGGCACAGCAGGAGAGCACTCTACCCTCTGTACCACAGCGACAATATCCCATTAGCACTCTTTTTTTCAAGTGAAACGAAAAGGATATTTTATAGACGAAAAACTTGGTTGAGTAACCTAACTATGTGAAAACGACTTCATAGCTCAAAAGGACATTAGAGCGGTATATAGAGCTCCACCAGAGTAAAATAATGACCTATCAACTTTAAAAATCGGGTGTCAAATAAAAAAGTTGCAAAAAAATAAAAATAATTCCGCGGTGTTTCGCGGGATAAAAAAAAAAATAGAAAGCGTAACAAGTACTCATGAACATTGATGTGTAAACAGTTTCGAAATCGGATTTTTATTCCATTTCCTTATTCCTTTTTTCCCTAGTTTTCTATGGATTAAAATGCGACTATCGTTTTTATAATTTTTTGTTGCCATTGTCACTGCTACATTTTGTTGATTTTGTTTGTTTTGGTGTTTGGTTTTTGATTTTTGGTTTTGGTTTTGATTTTGGTGTTGATTTCTGATTTTGATTTGTTTTGCTCGGAAACATTCTAGATCATTCGGGTCCACGTTTGACCCATATCTCGGGGCTCCGTGTAGAAGTCCTGCTCAAAACCTTTCATTTGATACCAATTTTGCTCAGAAACATTCAAGGCTCATCCGGTCCTCTTTTGGACCAATATCTCGGAACCCGACCTAGGAATCATAAAGAATAGGGCTCCCTGTAGAAGCCCTGCTCAAAACCTTTCATTAGATACCAATATTGCTCAGAAACATGCAAGATCATCCGGGTCCTCGTTTTGACCCATATCTCCGGACACGACATAGGAACCATAAAGAATAGAGCTCCCTGTAGAAGGCCTGCTCAAAACCTTTTATTTGATACCAATATTGCTCAGAAACATTCAAGGATCATCCGGGTCCTCGTTTTGACACATATCTCGGGACCCAACGTAGGAATCATAAAGAGTAGAGCTCCCTGCAGAAGCCTTGCTCAAATCCTTTCATTTGATACCAATATTGCTCAGAAACATTCAAGGATCATCCGGGTCCTCGTTTTGGCACACATCTCGTGACCTGACCTAGGAATCATAAAGAGTAGAGCTCTCTGTAGAAGCCTTGCTCAAAACCTTTCATTTCTGTGGACATTTGGAAAAGCAACCTAAGTCTAAATTCTTAATTTTACAGGAGAGCAAAAAACAGTTTTGCAAGTGCACAGAGTCTTTCTATCATATATTTTCTCAGAAGTAAGAGCGTGGCATGATAAAACAATCTTCTGTTGTTCATTTTAAATTGAATTTTTATTTCTTGGCGTAACGGTTTTTATTTAAATGGATTTCAAATAAAATAAGTGCTTTTCCAAATTGTGTTTTGAAAAAAACACCAACTTAACTCAATTTAGGTTCTTTTTCAAATTGATTTTCATCAAAATTTTATAGAATTTTATGCTAGAGACACACATTGTAGTATAGTAGAAATATTGCGATCTATACCACATATGTGTCACTCTCATATTGTAGTTTAATTGAAAATTTTCATAGTAAAGCCAAATCATAGTATTGATATTATAATATTTCTACCACATGTGTGTCTGAGGCATTAGCCTCCTAATTGGAATTAAGTTCATTTGGCAAACTGAAATATGATAGAAAATCGACTTAAGTTGGTAATTAGGTTGGTTTTTCAAAAGCATATTGAAAAAAAATATGCCACCTAAATTAAATTAGGTTCTTTTTTCAAGACGAATTCTTGCAATTTTTCTTATCACTTCTATCTTAACTTAAGTTAAGTGGCTTAGGTAAATGCGTATGTGAAAAATATGGACTTAAGATGATTTTCGATTCATCATATCTCCTGAACCCGAAATGATATCATAACACCGATTAGACAGAAAGAACCGTATTTCAAAGTGTATATTTATGATAAAGAAAGCCGAAAATGCACTTAGGTCGACTTAGGTTGTTCTTTCAAATGTCCACAGATTTGATACTAATTTTACTCAGAAACTAGCCATGGGTAATGGCGCAATTTTTTTGGCGCTGATACAATAACACCAGCGCCAACCGTGGCGCCGCGCACGGTTCTGGCGCAATAACACCTTTAGCACAATTGCCATGGAATAATCGATAAATAACACTTGTTCGCTTCTTACTGTCTACTATACCCGTTTTATTTCTTTTGGCGCAATTCTGCTTACTATAGCGAAATTTCCCCTTACCATTTACCATGCGTAACAAAAATATACTATATGCTAATAAATATTTTATTTAATTTATTTTGTATTATATTTTTCTCTCCTATTCACAGATAATGTCAATTTTGTCTTCTTTATTTGTGAAAGTAAAATATCAATACCCTATCGTATTAGCGATGGTTCGGTATTGGAGTTAGCATACATAATTGTGACGGTGTCATATGTATGACATATATATATATGAGCGTATATACGCTGTGCTGTTACCCTGCAAAAAATGCGATCACTCCGGGATACATCCGGGACAACTCGCAAGGGAGCATGCGATTACTACCCATTTGTATCTCTTTATATGGGTTGAAGTGTTCTCTTTTGTTTGAGCATGTCCTATGAAGAGACTAATTATACCCAGTTTGTACCCGAACGGGTAGCAAAAGCGCACAATTGTACCCGTTTTGTACCCGAACTGGTAGCAAATGCGACACATCCATTTGTGCGACTAATTGTACCCGTTTGTTACCCTTTCGGGTACAATTCGTCTACAATTAGTATACATATGTACCCGTTCGGGTACAATTGGGAACAATTGTAGACTAATTGTACCCGAAAGAGAGCGCTCCCGGACAAATCTTTTTAGAGACTCGTCGCACACTTTTTTACAGGGTATTGGCTTTGTAGTGGTGCCATTTTACACTAGCGCTATATTGGTGCTGGTGTTAGCGCACGAAATTGAGTCAGTGTTATATTGCAATAGCGCATCATTGAGTTGGCGCATTTTCCAAATCGGAGTTAGCGCAATAACACCAGAGTTGGCGCAAGCGCAATTGCGCGGCGCAGCGCAGTGTTACCCATGCCTATCAGAAACAGTCAAGGATCATCCGGTCCTCTTTTTGACCCATATCTGGAGACCCGGCCTAGGGGTCACAATTAAAAGAGATTCATATCGAAGTCCTGCTCAAAACCTTTCATTTGATACCAATATTGCTCAGAAACATTCATAGTCCAACCAGTCAACGACGCACGCACGGAGCCCGTGTCAGCTGACACAACCTGTCTTAAGGTCTGGTTATACTTGCATAGCACAGCAGCGCATAACATAAGAACTGTCACATACGAAATCTGTTTAATGGGCACGGTAGGCAGGAAGCGACGATAGGTTGCATGAAAATGTCGAGAAAAAAGGAGAGTGGGGTTGTGTTATGTGATGTTTATAGATGAAACATCCGTTGAAATTAAAATCCGAGCTGCTCCTTTTTCAAGAATATCCACATTTTTTGTTTTTTTTTTTTGAAAGGATCAAATATTGAGGAAATCGAAAATTCGCCACTGTCCTAATTTTTCCGATTTCAATCAAGGCTGCTCAACAAAATAAACAAAAAAAATTTGTTTCAATAAACATATAAAAAAAATATCAAAAATTTATATTGCTTTGCTGCTTATTAAAACCAAAATATTTCCGATACCAAAATTATCAATAAAATTGTATCACAATTAATTTTGCTAATTTGATATCAAAACAAAATAACAAAAAGGATTTCGTTGTTTTTATGTTTGTTTGTTTGTTGCTAAGGTATACATACATATGTATGTACATATGTATGTATGAATACATATTTATATGATAGGTTTTCAGTTTTTTTTTTTTATAGGCACAGGAAACAAAATTATTTTGGTAATCAATTTTTTGTTTGCAGCTGAAACAATATTTTTAAACAAATTTTGTTTCGGCAATTATCGAAACGAAAAAAATTTTGATAATTTTTTTGATTTTTGTTGAAGCAGTCTGAATTTTGTTAAATTTTTTATGCTTTTCAAATGAAAAGTTTCAACATAAACAAAATTATTTTTTGTTTATCGTTAAAAATATCAATAAATTTCAGCCCTGATTTCAATACATTATTTGGTCGCTAAGGGATACAAAAAAAGGTATTAAAAAGAAAAAAGGACACCTGTAGTGGAAAAATCCAATGTGAACAGGACCTAAAGGATAACCACTGAAATATAAAATAACACAAAAAGTGCCCACTTTAATTTGCGTATAACTCCTAAAATGTTAACTCTACGTGAAAATTCCTTATTATATGTTTCATTCAGAATAAATAAAGAAATATTTCTTTAATATGCAATTTTGATGTACCTGCAGTGCTTAATGTACTTTTGTGCATCTAAATTGAAAATTTCAAAAAAAGTACGTTTTTTTTATGGTGCTATTTTAAGTTCAAATATTTTTCTAGTTTATGTAAATATTTTAATCTAATGATTCAACTCTCATTCCTACATATCTATACGTTAATATTAAAAAAGAGTTAGAGCTGAGATACGCGCTAGCTGTGCACGGTGGGCGGGAAGCAACAATAGGTTGCATGGGAATATCGTAAAAACGATGGCCCAACGAATATGTGCCTAGCTGTGTGCTGGTACTAATTTTCGTTTAAAAAAAATGTTGGAGATTTTATTCACGCTTGCTGTGTGTTTATGAAGTATATTAGAATATCATTTTACGTAAGTTTTTAGCCGGCGATCGTTTTTTCGATATTTTCATGCAACCTATTGTTGCTTACCGCCCACCGTGCACAGCTAGCGCGTATTTCAGCTCTAATTCTTTTTAATTTTAACGTATAGATATGTAAGAATGAGAATTGGATCATTAGATTAAAATATTTACATAAACTAGAAAAATATTTGAACTTAAAATAGCACCATAAAAAAACGCACTTTTTTTGAAATTTTCACTTTAGATGGACCAAAGTGCTTTAACCACTGCAGGTACATCAAAATTGTATATGAAAGAAATATTTCTTTATTTATTCTGAATGAAACATATAATAAGGAATTTTCACGTAGAGTTAACATTTTAGGAGTTATACGCAAATTAAAGTGGGCACTTTTTGTGTTATTTTATATTTCAGTGGTTATCCTTTAGGTCCTGTTCACATTGGATTTTTCCACTACAGGTGTCCTTTTTTCTTTTTAATACCTTTTTTTGTATCCCTTAGCGACCAAATAATGTATTGAAATCGGAAAAATTAGGACAGTGGCGAATTTTCGATTTCCTCAATATTTGATCCTTTCAAAAAAAAAAACAAAAAATGTGGATATCCTTGAAAAAGGAGCAGCTCGGATTTTAATTTCAACGGATGTTTCATCTATAAACATCACATAACACAACCCCACTTTCCTTTTTTCTCGACATTTTCATGCAACCTATCGTCGCTTCCTGCCTACCGTGTGGGCTTTCCGTGTAATCGATTACTCAACGCATAGCGACACAGGGCACAGCATACAAGTCTGTTGAATTTTGATTTCTGTGTTAAGCTTAGTATCGACCTCTCAAGAAACGCAAAAGTTTCATATAAAATGACGTACAAGAAATGCTCAAGAAATTTTTTTGTGAAACTTTCTTTAGCGAGTATCGACCTCTCAAGAAATTTAGTACACTTTTTTAATACTATTTTCCAACGTTATGCGAACACCGCAACACAGGTTTTGCCAAGAAATATATCATCGAGCATTTATTTCTTAAAGAAATTTTGACGTTTGTTCCGTGTTGAAAAAAATCGTGGAAATCGTTAGTGAAAATGGCAAAAAAGAAACGAAAAATAGAATGCACAATTTTTCTAATGATGCAAGGGCATAGTTGGCATCGATTTCTCATATTTTAGGCCATCAATATACCACAGTTTACCAGTAATATAAGGTCATCCTCGTCGCTTTCGATGATTTCCTAAAATAACAACAAAATAAAACATTGAAAACATATATTTAAAGCTTTTATTTAATATATTTTAAGAACTTACTAATTGCTTATGTTTACAAAAATTTTTATTTTGTTTACGTTTTTGATGCTCCTCTTCATTTCACTTGGTATTCACGGTGGATTACTAAACGTCAAAATTTCTTGCCTACTACTATTTTTTACTCAAGAAATAAAGCTAAAAATTTATTGAGCTGTTTCTTGAGAGGTCGATACCAGCCTAATAACGTTTCAGCTGATGCTCTCATGATTGCTCTCTTTGCAACAGGGTTGCCGGAGCGATTACACTGCTCTACAGCCAAAAAATACTCTGAACACGACCATCCTATTTATATGTAAAATCGGTCGCTGATTCCGAAAATCGGGCTCATTTTTAATTCTATGGGAAGGTTTTTGAGATATCGGCAATTTACCGTTATTTGGCCAATGGCTCCACTTAATCCTGTATACCTCTTTAACGCAGTGAGCTATCTTCCTTGGAGTGACACTCAACGAAAGAAAATTAAATTTCCTTTTCATCCCTGCTACAACATTTTTCTGTAACTCTTATAGTTTCTGAAATTTGACGATTCAATTTGAATTTTTTCGATTTTTTACGATTTTTTGAAGAAAAAATTGACTTTGTCAGGCAATATCTTTTAAACCAATGTCTTCACCTTCGGTTTTACTCCTTTACGTGAAGCTCCATTCTATTGGGAAAAAGATAAGCTATCAACGAAGAAAATCCATGGTAAAATAGAAAAGTTATAGGCGATCAAGTAAATACATCCAAGTCGCGCAATGCCTCTGCACGGGTATATTCTATGCATGTTATACCAATACCTACACATCTGCAGTAGCAGCACATTGGCAGCGCAGTAGATAAAAGCCCATTTACGGGTATAACCTGCATAGAATATACCCGTGCAAAGGCATTGCGCGAGTTGGATGTATTTACTTGATCGCCTATAACTTTTCCATTTTACCATGCATTTTCTTCGTTGATAGCTTATATTTTTCCCAATAGAATGGAGCTTCATGTAAAGGAGTAAAACCGAAGGTGAAGACATTGGTTTAAAAGATATTGCCTGACAAATTCAATTTTTTCTTCAAAAAATCGTAAAAAATCGAAAAAATTCAAATTGAATCGTCAATATTTCAGAAACTATAAGAGTTACAGAAAAATGTTATAGCAGCGATGAAAAGGAAATTTAATTTTCTTTCGTTGAGTGTCACTCCAAGGAAGATAGCTCACTGCGTTAAAAAGGTATACAGGATTAAGTGGAGCCAGTGGCCAAATAACGGTAAATTGCCGATATCTCAAAAACCTTCCCATAGAATTAAAAATGAGCCCGATTTTCGGAATCAGCGACCGATTTTACATATAGATAGGATGGTCACGTCCAAAGTACAGACAAAAAATTTCATTTTGTGATCCAGTGTTATTTTAGAGTAAATTAGTACGAGTCTTTCAATATGTTCCCAAAGTACCTCAATAACTATTCCGAATGTTGTCGGTTATAAAATTATGTTAACATAAGTGTATTTTTTTTTAATATGGAGATAAAAATGTAATCAAAAAAATTAAGTTTTTTCTTGCGTTTTTTTTTTTACTAAATTTTGAAATTTCCGCAATCGTTTTTTTATAATGAAATAAAAATGTAAATAGAAAAAATTAAGGTTTTTTGGTTTTTTTTTTACAAAATTTTACAACATATTGTATCAATCGTTTGTATTTGTTTTTATATGGAGATAAAAATTTAAATAGAAAAAATTATGTTTTTTCTGCTGTTTTTTCTTTATTAAATTTGACTATTGTGTATATTTTTGACTGTTGCATTTAATATATTTGACTATTGTGAATATTTTTGACTGTTCAATTTAGCAAAATTAGCTCGGATAGCAAATTTTTAAAAGCTGTTTGGTGAATAATATTTGGCGAGCCAGCAAGACTAGTGAATTTGACAACAAGCATAAACAACAACATAAATTAAAAAATAACCGCAGCAAATATTATTACTAAAAATTAAAACAAAAATAGTATCTGTATATAATTGCTGCATTTTATTAATTGTAAAAATTAGGTTTCATAGCGCACATGTGTGTATTGCGTGCGGTAACTGAGGGATATGCCGCCGTCGCACAGTGGGAAATTTTTGAAGTTTACTGTTCATAAATCACCACAGCCTTCATTTTTCATCCGATTTTGATAATTTTTTTTTTAAATGAAAGGTTTTGAGATTTGCAAGAGCATAGCTTGGCCTGATTTTTGAATTTCAGTTTGTTTACATTTTTTTTTGAGTGCAAAGTGCTGGAAAACGGAAAATTTTGAAAACACGATATTATCCTGCTTCAGTTAGCAAGGTTTTTTTTAAAAAAACTTTTTCACAATGAAGGTTAGGGTAATACCAAACAGAAAAAATTATCAAAAAAAATTTTTGAATACACTGAAAAAAATTATTCACAAAAAAATTTTTTTTTCACATTTTTTTTTAATAAATTGAGTATGCAGTATTAAAGATCATTAAATTTTAGTATAATAAAGTGCAAATTTCAAGTAGCTAACTATTAACGTTGATTTTTAATAATTTTTTTTATTAAATTCCTCGGATACCATGTACAGTGCATTTTCGTACTAGTTGGAAAATCCCACATTTATTCATACTACTCTACTGTACTCTTTTGAAAACCGATTATAATAACTTTTTCATAAGAAAAAGACGTTGTAATAACAGTTTTATGTTTCATTATGGCGAAAAAAGTTAAAGTTAAAGATCTTAATATTAAATTTTAAAGGTCTATCATTGCTAGTTTAGATTCGGTAGTCCTTATCTCATTTTTGGTATGAAACTGACAAAACTTCGTGGTAAAAAAAAATAGTTTGAAAAAATTGAAATTATTCAACGATTAAAGTAAAAAAATAATAAAAATCAGAAGTTCTTTTACAAGTTATAATATACATATACATTCATGCATATATGTATTTAAAAAAAAATGTTGATGAGTGTAGGTAATAAAATCTTGTGTTTGTGACTTCAATGAAAAAATAGTTTAAAAAAATTAATATTTGCACAAAAAAGAGAAAAATTCTAATAATTAATAATTACCATTATTTTTATGTTTTTTGATATAGGCTGTTTTGATCTATTAGGTGCACAGTGCAAAGTCAAACGCAATAACTTCCACTTTCTGCCCAACGTTTCGCTAAACTCCTTAGCATCATCAGGGGCGAATCTTTATTTAAAAACAACATAAATCAGAAAAAAACAAAATTTATAGTATTACTATACATATGACATTATTTGAACAACAAATTTTTTAAACATAACACACGAAAAAAATATAAACTTACATGAATTTTTTCACCTAGCACTTGATCACATTTAATTGCATTAAATTACATAAATACATTGATATATAAACACATAAATTTGTCAAGTTGTATATGTAAATGGTACCATTAACTCAGGTACACTTGTTCTTAACTAAATACATATTACTCTCATTTATAAACAAAGGAGGTAAGTAGCTGCAATGCATTCGGTGACTTAATGCACTGTACATGGTATCCGAGGAATTTAATAAAAAAAATTATTAAAAATCAACGTTAATAGTTAGCTATTTGAAATTTGCACTTTATTATACTAAAATTTAATGATCTTTAATACTGCATACTCAATTTATAAAAAAAAAATGTGAAAAAAAAAATTTTTTGTGAATAATTTTTTTCAGTGTATTCAAAAATTTTTTTTGATAATTTTTTTTGTTTGGTATTACCCTAACCTTCATTGTGAAAAAGGTTTTTTAAAAAAAACCTTGCTAACTGAAGCAGGATAATATCGTGTTTTCAAAATTTTCCGTTTTCCAGCACTTTGCACTCAAAAAAAAAAAGTAAACAAACTGAAATTCAAAAATCGGGCCAAGCTATGCTCTGGCAAATCTCAAAACCTTTCATTTAAAAAAAAATTATCAAAATCGGATGAAAAATGAAGGCTGTGGTGATTTATGAACAGTAAACTTAAAAAATTTCCCACTGTGCGTCGGTCAGTGGTTGGATTATCAAGGATCATCCGGGTCCTCGTTTTGACCCATATCTGGAGATCCGGCCTAGGGGTCACGATTAAAAGAGCTTCATATCGAAGTCCTGCTCAAAACGTTTCATTTTATACCAATATTGCTCAGAAAATTAGATAGGTAGAAGTAGTAGGTATGCATATCCATACATTTGCATACATGTTCAAACATGTTGGTCCTTTTTATTTTGCCTATTTGTCGCATTGTTGTAGAAAACAACAACAACAATAACTTCGCTTCACGTCGTTGATGTTGTTGTTGATATTTGCATTTGCACGGTCATGCATGCAAGCATTTGTAAGTACATGTGTACCTACCACTGACAATGTCAAGCGATTCACATGGACACAGCAGCGCACTAACCCAAAGGTAATTTACGGTTTACGCGTTTACGCGTAATTTTCTGAATCTATATTATTAATCTATATTATTAATACGCTAACATAAATTTTGTTCCATCTTCTCCGTCGAAACTACTGAACCGATTTTAAAACTAAGCACACCACAGAAAGGTATTGCTCTCAAATAGAACTGCGCAAATTTTCATGAAAATTGGTTGGAAAATGCGTCCACAATCGTCGTTGGAAAATTGCCGTGTGGTTGTTGTTGCATGCTTTTGCACACAACAGAGCTGTCTCAATGCGCAAGCATACCTGACTTCACCAAACTTATCATGCAATTGTGAACATGTTTGGCTGGATGTGGTGTGTAGTTTCCAAGATCAATCCATACAGGTCGTCTGATGTGAAGCAGAATAGGTGATTACAGTTAGACGGCCCTTTTCAAGAATGTCAAAAGCAGAGAAAACGCAAGCGAACACACAACCGAACACACAAGCTATTTCCAAGAAAAACACGTGCAAGAATGCAAAATCAAAACAAAAGACGATAGTTTGACATAAGCTACAAACTCGCTGAAGAAGAGCTACTCTCCCTTGCATGGACTTCTATAGTTAGGTTATGGTAGTTTCAAAGAAGTAGAAACGTAAAAAGGTAGCAAAAGCACTACAACAAAAACATAAATTCAAGGAATAAGTAGGATAAGAAAGAATAAGTAGGAAAGAAATTGAGGAAGAAAAGAGAAGAAATAGAAATAAAGAAGTTGGTAGGAGAATTATGAAAACGAGTAACGACAACAACACCAAAAACAACACCAACAACAACAATAAAATAGTAACAGTGACAATAACAACAAATAATTATACAAAAACTATAGTGGCACCTTAGTCATAAAAAAACATCTAGAAAAACTGTCGAATTTCTAGTATACATAAATTGTAATTTTCTAAATATAAATTACGACTTTCTGAATATAAACTGAAAAAAGGTGAAATATTTTTATTCATATTCAGATTTTCGATTCCATATTCAGAAACCTAAAATTCATATTCAGAAAGTTGCAATTCAAATTCAGGAACATGGAACATAAGTTTCTATGTAAGTATTAATAGACAGTGTGAAATTTATTTAAAAAAAATTACATTTCAAACCGATGGATTCTGTTTGCAAAAATGTAAACTCAAAAGCCTAAAGTGAAATTTTCTGAATATAATTTGCAGCTTTCTGGATATAAATTGTAGTTTTCTGAAAATGATATGCAACTTTCTGAATATGAATTGCGATTTCCTGAATACGAATTGTATGTTTCTGAATATGAAATTGAAATTCGGAATATGACTTGTAATTTTCTGAATATACATAAATTGTTATTTTCTAAATATAAATTACGACTTTCTGAATATAAACTGAGAAAAGGTGAAGTATTTTCCAAGGACTTGGTCAATCAAAGTGGAAAATTTATGTAGCTGAAGATCCAAATATATTATAGCAGGGCTGCTCACCTCATAGGCACTTACAGCACAATTGTTTTTGTTTTGTTCCGAATCATAGGCACAGATACATATTTTCACTTCAAATATGAAAAAAAAAATTTTCTTTGCACTCCCATAAGCACTCAGATATAAAAAAAAAATTTATATGTATGTACCTATGATTCATATTGAATGTGCAGAGCAAAGGCACTTTGTATAGGAGCTCGAGCACTGCCGTAAGAAATCGAAATTTACAATAACAAATGTGTAATAAAAAAAATATTCAAAAAATGAAAGCAAAGTAAAAAATTTTTATTCAAAAAATAAAAAAAATTGTATGTATGTGATACTACCATTTGAAAATAAATTCTAAAATAATATTTTATTGGAATTCATAAAAAAAATTGAAATGAGCAAAAAAATTGTTCAGTGCATATTTTTGTAGATGTATTGAGTTTTGTGCTTTCAATACTAGAGCGTTGAGCCTAAAGAAAAAGTCCTAGATTAACGTGTTGCTCATCATTATATCCCTATACCTATCCCTACCACATGGGTACGACGATATGTACATGGCTGCTATGACATTTTTCTCTAGGACTTATAGTTTCTGAAATATTATGAAAATGTGAAGACTTATTCAGGGAAAATCTTTAAAACAGCAGTTTTTTGTAATTTTACTCCTTTACATGAAGCCCCATTCTATTTGCAAAAAGATAAGCTATCAACGAAGAAAATTCATGGTGAAATAGAAAAGTTACAGACGATCATCTAAATAGGTATATCCAAGACGCACAATGCTACTGCACGGATACATTCTATGTATGTTTTACCAGTACTTACATACACATGTGCTGTGGCAGTAGGTACAAGCCGATTTACCGGTATAATTGTTCAACACGTTCAAGAGATATACAGAATTAAGTGGAGCCATTGGCCGAATAACGGTAAGTTGCCGTTATCTCAAAAACCCTTTCCATAGAATTAAAAATGAACTCGATTTTCGGAATCATCAGCCGATTTTATACATTGATAGGATAGTGGCTGTAGACTAGTGTAATCACTGCTGTACATATAACGAATTTATATATGAATTAAATCCTCTACCTTAACGACAATCTTTATTAAAGTACTTTTGTACATAAATACATATTTTGACAAATTTACATAAATATAAAACACTTACACATATTAATATATGTACATATACAAATTTGACAACCCAACTGAAGAAATTCAACTTTACACGGAGAAAACTATATTGAAGTCACATCCATATACATACATATGTATATGGATAATCCTGGCTGATCCATAAACTATGGATTTCATATCCATATAATGGATGCCATACCCATATTTATTTATATAGTACAACTTTTCTTTTTTTATATGATACCCATTATATGGATATGACATCCATAGTTTATGGATCAGACAGAATTATCCATATATCGACAGCTGTGAATAAGATTTCAAAAATTGTTTCAAAAGCGCCCTATTCCAAAAATTGTTTGAATAACGTCCTATTTCAGACAATTATTCAAAAACGCCCAATTTCAGAGAAATTTATATGGAATTTTCTCTGAAATAGGGCGTTTTTGAAGCAAAATCTGAAATAGGACGTTATTCAAACAATTTTTGAAATAGGGCGTTTTTGAAACAATTTTTGAAATAGGGCGATCTTATTCTCAGCCGTCAATATATGGATGTGATATCAACATAGTTTTTTTTCGTGTACATTTATTACGACTCCTAAACCGCCTTAAACATCAGTCTCGGTTGACTCGCTTGACTCTGGCAACTGAACGAACTTCTGAAGAGTAACTACTTCCTTGCTCTTTGACTTACTTTTAGTTTTTCCGGTATGAACCGCCACAATTTCTTCAGACTGTGGACTAAAACTTTCAGCGTAGTTGTGCTTTGAATTGAGTTTCCTAGACTTTTTCTCAGTTGGGAAGTTTTTGAATTGATTAACGTTTGATGCATTATATTTTAAATCGGAATTACTGTCAATCGCTGCAGGTTTGGAATATACGGGCATAATCTCATCCGGAACATTTTCTATATATTCGAAGCTTTTCCGAAAATTATAATTACCTATTAAAACAGAATTAAATAAAATTATCGCAGCACGGATAACCGATTGTGTGTTACCTGTTGGGCCGAAGGCCGTCTTAATTGCGTTGCGACCTCTTCCCGTTTTTTTACGAAACCTGTTACGCAGCATTTGCGATCGTATTTTTTTTTCGTTTGCACCGAATTGCTTTGTATATTTTGCATCCTTTAAGTTGCTATAAGAAATTCGTAAGGCAGGTGATTTGGAGCCCTGTTGTAAGTTTCTGTTATCTAAAACAGACTTCTCTTGAATTGGTTCTGATGTATCGATGTAGTTTGCATTTCCAATATTGCTTTCTGTATCTGATAAATCTAATTTATCCAATAATTGGTCACCATTGCACTGATCATCCTGGTCAACAATTGCGATCTAGAAGGAATTGTTGTATATTATATAAGTAATTAAAATGCATCTTTACAAACCTCTTCTGTTACGGAAGCACGTAGCATTATTTCTGGGCCACCTCCATAAATGCCATAAAAAAAACGCCATAAAAGTTCATTAACCTGTGCATAGTCTGACCCTGGGCGAACTTTCCATATGGGCGACAGCTGACTAGCATCTATCAGAGCAATATTGGCATTGGTAATAGGGCCCGGATCCTTATAGGTAACGCCCCGGGCAAATTGCTGCCACTTTCGAAGCCAAGGCATTGAAATTGCATATATAGCACCACAGTCAACTTCAATATCCATTCCAGTGAATTTTGTGAATACGCAAAGTTCATATATTTGACGTCTCCTTAAAGCTTCAGCTGCTTTCTGACAGATTTCGCACTCATACAGCATATTTATAGCAGGTCCACCACCAAATATACAATAAAGGTAGTCCCATAATGGCTGCGAAATTGGCACAGCAATTTGATCTATTAAAGCCATTTTTGAATGTAAAAGTCCACCATGAGAGCACAATATTGTCCAATTGTTGATAGGGCCAGGCTCGCCGAAAGTACTAAACCTTGATAACCATTCACGGGAAATGTAAAATCGTATCTCTGCTGTGTGTACAGGATTAAGGGCAGAAATTTCGCTTGCTTTTGCTCGAATCAAATGCATTTGAGGATTATGTTTCCCATAGAATAGAACATATGCTTGGCAGCTTTGAACAGCACTTGAATGTACTTCTGCAACACGCTGATCATCATATTGATACCAGCGTTCTGTGACGGGATTGCGGGCAAAACAGGTATAGTGTCCTCCACCAACTGTACCATGATGACAGATCACAGAAATCAAATTGTAAACAGTTACCGCGGACTTGCAATCTTTGTGTAAATATGGTTTCATGTCGAATCCTTCAAGAGGAAAATTAACTTGCGAGGATATCTTGGAACTATATGACAGATCATGACGAAATCGTTTTAAATGTATGCAGAGAACTTCCGGCAATTCCAAAATCTGTGAATACTTAATTCCAGTTCTTAATTTATTGCATTTTTCACAACTGTTAAAAAATAGAAAAAATCCACATGTGATATCGTGTATTCATCCTGATGAAGTATAACTGTTTGCAATATTTACCTATACATATTGTCACCTTTGAGCTCATCTGCACTAAAGAAGCTTGACATACAATCATACAACGTAACAGATGGGCCCCAAAACCAAGAACGAAAAAGTTTAAAAAACCATGTGAGCCACCCGTCAGCACTGTTAGGTGTGAAAGAGTCAATTGAATTAAGGCTCTGAGCACTTATACTATGGGTTTGATGCAGCATGTTCAAATAGTCTCGATTTGGTATAGGTAGAGAAAGATCTTGAAAAGTTTCTTCTCGTGTTGAAATTCGATCACACGTGAGACATTGAACCGACGACAGTAATTTTCCATCAAATATGTCACCTATAATAGAATGCATGACTACTTGCGGTTGAGATGTACTTTTATGAACTTTCCTTGACCTTCTCATTCGGTCCGCGCTACTTGAGTGTAATTGACTTTTTGGTTGGTTCGAGTGCTGGGATTGACTGCTGTCACAAGTTTCATACTCTGATTCCGATACCGAACTAGTCTGAGATACCGAGTCTGTATCACCTGCTTCATCCGATGTATGTATATCGGCAACTACCTCTTTTGTGCTAGACACTATGGGCAACGTGGGGCTATTTTCCTTTAGTTCCTCATGTAATTGATCCATGAAACAACGAAGAAATTCCTGTGTATCATGCTGCTGGAATCCACGAAACATTGGATGCACACTTCGAATACCATATAGTATGCCACGTGGTGCAATGTAATCTATAACAACTAAAAGTTACTAAAAATTTAGAGAACGTTAGTTTATTTCAAATTGCCACCTTTGCCAGCATTATTTCTAAACCATATATCATGCATTAAACGATGATAACTTTTAGCTAGACCAACTTTATTTCGATTGGGGGTTTGTTCAACAATATGCTCTACCAAGTCGCTGCAATTAAGGAAATAATGTGTCAGTTGCGGAACATTACTGAGAGCTTGCAATGCGGAATTCATGTAGCAAGTATTTGCTATGTTTTGCAATCCCACCAAACCCTGCGATGTTTCCTCCTTGCTTTTATCTACGTCATTTTCATTACTATTATCATTTTCATTTGTAAGCGAAACTACACTTGATCTCAGTGCTGCTATGAAAGGATCTTCTATTAATGTTGGTTTTACGTCGATGAAGACCTCTCGCTCACATGTATAGCACCACAATCGCTGTGATGACATATTCATATGAAGACAATGGCAGTTGTTTAAATTAAAATGATGCGTACTGTGATCGTTGGCTTGCTCAGAACATCCTACTCGCAGGCAGTTGCGTTGCAAGCAAATCCACAAATTTGGCCCAGAATAATCGCAATCTGCACAAGATTTTACCTGATTGTAGAAAAGGCAAATATTTTATATTTAAGGTATTGAACGGTCAAGTCTATGCAAACTTATAAAATATACCTTTTCTAACTTTTGTATCTCGAGCACATGCTGATTGCCAATATGTGGGCACATTCTGCTACGTCTTTGTGCCATTATTAGGATTAAAAATCAATAAATTCCAGGCAACCTGAATTCAAAGTACTGTAGAAATTCAAAGCAAAAAATTTCTTTGAACTAGTGCTAGAGATATAAAAAAAATATCGATATATCAATGTATCATCGATGTCATGCCCAAAGTAAACCTTATGCCTATATGACACTACATTTTTTTCTTGGTTTTTTTTGGTTTGGAAAACCCACCGAAAGTCAAAATACAAAACCATTCTTCTGTAGGTTGAAAAGAGACAAATACTCCCTCAAAAACAATTTGATTGACATTAAACTTCAACTAAATGAAAATAATATTTCAAAAATTAAAATTTTCAGAAATTTTAATTTAAATTACTGAAATAAAAGTTATGAAACTCAAAGGGCAGGATAGCTGTGTATTCCATGCTATAAAGGGAAGCCAGTACGCAATATAATTTTTGTTCCGGACTTCTTCTTTACCCTTATAGCATGTTCATGGTGAGCCTGCGTTTTGCGTTTCGAAGGCATTTTTGCGTTTAGTCCAAAACGCAACTTAAATGTTACATTTCTCCATACAAATGCCACCACCAAAATGCAATTTAACGCAACTATTTTTTGCGTTTTGAATGCTAACGCGGAAAGCAACCCTGAAATCTTCGAAAAAATTTGCCATTCGAATGGAAAATAGTGGCAACACTCTGGCAATACAAGAACGAAATACCTACAAGATTACGCATATAGAGCCGCATGGGCATGGGCACACGAGCTCCATGATGACGTCACTCTACATGTAATGAACGAAAGTAAACAAAACAGAGATCAAAATTAATAACAAAGCGGTTGGTACGTTTGGTTTGCAAAATTAGTGTATTATATTATTACATATTTTGATAATTCTTGTTCTATTTTTTTTTTAATTAGACAAAACAAAAAAATAAACCTCAACGCCTGATTGCGTAATCCTGGATATTAGATCCGATTGTTTCGAACTTCTCAAATGCGCATTTACAAAACGCGGCAGCATGAACACTCCTCGAAAAGCAGTCTTCGAAAATGCAAAATGTTGCGTTTCAAATCCAGCATGAACATAGTATTACGGCCATAGCAGAAGCTTACAAGAGGCAAATTTAAAATTTGTATTTCCATATAATTTGTATTTTAAATATAATTTATTTTCTAGTTGTCAAATTGAAACAATTGTCAGAAAAAATGACCGAATGCCAAAAAACCTACTGAAATACAAGCTGGCTCGTTGGTTTTTAATCGCCTAGATGGTATTTTGTTTGGTTTTTTCAATATAGCTTGCTCGCTTGCGCCAACGCAAAACTGTATTTGACCATCTCCTTCACACAAAAAACCTGGTAGAATACCAGAAAAAAAATGTAGTGTCATATGGGCTTTACAGCGCTACCTAATAAAAACGCAAGTCGGCAATTAAGGCACTCTGCACACGGAGCGTACTCTTTTAGACGCGTATTAGATACTACAGACGAAAGCTGTACGCTTTGATGTCGCGCACGTATATTTCAATTGAAGGCTGCACACGAGTCGTCAGCTTCATGCATTCGTCAAAGTATGCTGGCTACATGTCGCTTGGCGTAAAGCAGTGCTGGTAGCTAGGCGTACTACGCTTAGAAAACAGGAAGAAGAAGACATTTGTTTACATTTTTCCACATGGTGAAATTTATAAAAGCAGTAAAATTTGTGGAAAAAATCGGAAAAAATTTGTGTATAATTAAAAAAAATGGAAGATTCCATAAAATTTTTCATCTTTTCTATTTAAAGCTTCGAAATTTAAAGCAAATACCGTATTATTAATTTGTTTGTTTGTTTTGTGCAGCGAAGTTTTATGTCGCTTCGTGTGCAGATCTTGAGGCGTAGGGAAATCGACGCTACATGAAATGTCTGGTACGCGTCTATGACGATACGCCTCGTGTGCAGAGTGCCTAATAGTAAAGGTACTGCCAGACGATGCAATGAAAGTGCTTTCAGAAAGTGAAAAAGTAAAATTTCCTCGTGTAGCCACCAAAAAAGGTCCGAGAAAATTTATTTATTTTCCAACCGGCTACCGCCACGGTGATGTCCTTCTGCGTAGTACACCCTTCAGCGTAGGCGTCCTTCGCCTTTATTTACTCTTACTTTATTTCATTGGCTCCGAATCGCGCACTGTGCATGCGACCTTATCATGTGACTTACCTTTTGGTAGGTGTGGCATCACCATTATATGTTGGTGGCCATTATTATTAGCCTTGTTTTTATTTAAGCGCATATACATCTGCGCTTAAATTTTGTATGGACAACTAAGCGCGGATAGAGATGTGCGCTTAGAAATCCATACAAAATTTAAGCGCAGATGTATATGCGCTTAAAAAAAAACAGGGCTATTATTGAAAAGGTAAAAAAGCAGTTGGTCGAACAATTAAAATGTAAAATTAGGCAAATAAAATTAATAAAAAGTGTGTGAAAGTGGTTCGAACAGCTTAATATAGCTACGTGTGAAAATATAGTAAGGATTAGGTGTGTGTTTAATTTAGAAATTGGTGATAATGGTGTTATTTTATTTAACAACAATTTGCTGTTATTAATATTAGTAAAATATTTATGAAAGTAATAAATTTAGATAAAGAAAAGTCTCGCCTAACATCCCCTGAAAAATTCATTTGAAAACCATTAATACTTTTGGAGATATAGCTTTTGGTAGACAGAAGGAAATGTGGGCCAAAAGTACTTTCTGAAAGTGTTTTCCGAAGTTTCAGCAATTACTTTCTTACAAAAAACTTTCATCATCTAGCTGCGAGAAAACTACTTTTCAGAAATACTTTTCACTTTCAATTGTTACATCTGAAAGTGTTTTACTTTCTGAAAATTGCTAGCTGTTAGAGTGTTGTCTAAATGATCGAACCGACATGTAAAGCATCTGCCTTCCTCTCACAGCTGTTTGAATTTAATTTGACAGCTGCCAGAAAGTACTTTCAAAATCTCATTTCCCTTCCACCGTGTGGACAAACGAAAAGTAATTCCTGAAAGTTTTCGGAAAGTGGAAGTAAAAAGTGCTTTCTGAAAGCACTTCCATTGTGTCGTGTGGAAACTTATGAAAGTATTTTCAAGTACTAGTGCAAGTACAAGGAATTGAAAAAGAATTGAAGTTTTAGCAAAAACTCAAAGTAATTGAAAAGAATTGAAAGTACTTGAAAAGAATTGAAAAATCGATTCAAGTACATTTTTCAATTCTTTTCAAGTACTTTAAATTACTTACAATCTTGAAACCAATATTTAAAAAAATTACAAAAATAAACGATGTTTTATATTTTTTACATGTCGCTTGTAGTCCATATTATGTTTATTTAACAAAATGCATTTGAAATTTAAGACAAATAAATAACTAACACATCTATTCCGGATTACGATCCACTTTCATCGGAGGTGGATCGGATCAAATGGCATTCTGCAATTCGATTGACGTCCGATGAAATGCAGATTTTTTCGAAGTTCGGAAATTGGCATTCTGGTTCACGATGGATCGGATTTTTGACAGTTAATCGGAGCGATTTTTTCCGTCAACTTTTGTGTATCGGAGGCAATAGAAATTGTGATTATTTTTGGAAATATGTAATTAAACTATTAGGTGATTCACAAAGTGTCATAAAGTCATATGTCATATTAAAATATTGTACGGAAATAGTTATAAAATACTTTTCCGAAGCCCTGTGAAGAAGTAAACAAAAACAGCTGATCAAATACGACGACTCAAAAACATATCGTGCAGAGTTGTATTTATTTAGTACACATTTAGCCTAGAATGCAACAACAAAATATTATGACTTATGACGATATGACGGTATATGACAGGTTGTGAATCCCCTATATAATTTTTAAATTTATGCAACATTATTATACAAAACGGGCTTGGTTTAGCTATGCTACTGGACTTTTCTTTACAAAAAAGTGAACAAAAGGAATCTGATTTAGTACAATAGACTAAATAGAGGGAAATAAGTACAAGGAGTTTCAATGTGTTATTATTTAATAATAAAATTTATTTTCCTTTTAGCAATATTTATATATTATTGTTTAATAAAAGCTTTTGAAAATAATTTTAATTGTGTATTATTTCTACAATGATGTAATATGAGTGGGTAGCGCAACTCGGGCATAGATTTCCGTGCCAAGATGTACTCCTTTGAGCATTTTTGCCCCACTGTGTCTTTTTGAAGGTTTAAAATATCGCCATCCGACTAGATTTACAAACATTTGCACGAGAAACTAACCAATCGAAGAAACGTGCTCACTTTCTATGTCCGTTCATGCTCAACACGTCCTGGCGAATCACAAAATCCCTGCTACACGATATGTACATATTCATGATTTGATGGATCGCAACCTGGATCTCAAATTTGCTTTTATGTTTTGCGATCCATAAAAACTTGTTGATATGCGACCAGTGTGGAGCGTCTTCCATGGATTGCATCAGTATAACATATTACTATAAATAGTGTAAAACAAACCAACTGCAAGAGGTTTTCGGTTTTGTGGGAATAAGCTATAAATCGACCCCTTTGTGCGACTTTATCGTAACGGACAAAAGCAAATTTTACAAGAGAGCATTTTTTCGTTTTTTTACTACTTTTTATTGGAATTTTGAAACCAAATTGAACACGTGATTAGGTCATTAATTAATATACTGAACCTGATAATTTTTGTCTTGAAAAAATGTGCAGTTTGCGAAAAAATCATAATTTTGTCCCTTACGATAATTTTCGCTCTCAATTTGTTATGAGTTTGTTTGAATAAATGTCCCTTACGAAAATATTTAAAAAAGAGTTTGTATAAAAATACAAATGTTTTATTCCATACTTTTGTGTTTTTAATGATGGGATAATGGTAATATAGTGAGTATTGTACTCGTCTTCCATTCTAAAGTTTTCAAGTTCGATTTCCGGCAGACCAGGACCGATCTATTGGGAAAATTGGTTTTTATAATATGTAAGTTTGTTGGAAATTTGGTAAATATGTAGGTAGATTATTTCCTGTATTGTGACGAAGCAATGGAACGAGTGTGGGTGGTAAGAGAAAGGGGAGAGGTAAATGAGCAGGGAGAAGGAGAGGTAAATGGAAATATAAAAATTTTACATTATTCCGACAAATCAGTGGTTGGATAGAGCAACATCTGTCGGCGTTTCTAGTCTAAAATATAAAACTGCACATCGAACGTGAATTTTAACCAGCGACTCCCAATCAGTAAATGTCAGAAAACCCTCCAAAAACAAATTACATTGCAGATGCCGTTTAAAGGCGACACAAGAACAGATAACACTATTGCTATTTTTTTTAAATAAGTAAGTATTTTTAATCGCTAGTTTTCATTATTTTCCATCCAAGTGGGGCATTCTCTTATTTCCATAAGTTACTAGTACCTGGGTGGTCGAGCTCAGACGTGATTCCTTTCCTTAGAAAGTATTCTATTTCACCATATAGAAATATAGAAATATCTAATCAAGTAACTAAATGAGCCAAAAATGGATGTATAAAATTTCACTCAACTCAGTCAAACCGTTTACGCGATAGTTTTGTTATGGTGCGCGTTAGACCTCGATTACGATCTCCAATCGAGTGGAGTAGCAATGCATGGCGGTCGGCATGATCTAGGGTTGCACTGTGGCTAGTCATTATCGGCTGGGCGGGGTTCTTGCCTACATTGCTGTCCTGCGCCATAAACAGAAAAAATTCATATCATGCCTTTTCAAACCAAAACGAGTAAAATCAAACGAAAACAATATCCGGTTTGGCCGGATGCCACGGACGGACCGTTGAAAAATTCAAAAATTCAGAAGATAACCCGGAAAATCAAATTCAAAAGGCCAGACGTCAGTTAAATTTAAATAAATACGAACCGAGGGGAAATGACGTTAAAATTTGAATATGAATTTTGAACGTACATATCTGTGCCCGCAAATTAAAGTAGCCTAACTCAAAATATGGTGAACGGAGAAAACTCAATTTTTTGTCAAAATTCAAACCATTGGACCAATTCGGGTTTTTAAAAGGGGAAATAATGGATTTGTAGTGTTAGAGAAGGAATAGTTGTGAACCAGAAATCTTAAAGCAAGGTTAATTGCAAAAAATTGTCTTTTATAACTTAAGTGCTTTTATTGGATGCAATTTTTACGAAAAGCAGAATTAACTCGAGTTAGGTTCTTTTATTGTGTCGAATTCTTCCCAATAAGGTTTTTATTTCCATTTAACTCGAGTTAAGTGTTTTTAAGCGTAGACCTACGTTCGAGTCGAAACGACCCGAAACGATAATTTAAGTGGATATAACTAACTAAGTAGTGGAATTAGAAGTCTTAGAGTTTTTGACTTTTAATTTTTGTTTGAAATGAATGAAATAAAAAAAAAATAATCCATAATCCTACGCCGCGGATCGTTTTCAACCCGAACTGAATTTGCGTTTTATTTTACCGAATACTGAAAAAGGCATGGTACTAGGGAAATCACCACAAGAAGCTCGGTTTATCCAGAATTGATTAATGAAGATTCCCAGGCGAGAGGTTCAAAGCTATAATAGCTGGAACCGCCGAAAAAAGGGGCGCGGTAGCACTACTGTTTGATAGAAAATAGCTGGTAATTGTGATGGAATCGACATATAGAGTCATGTGCAAAATACATACATATATTTATAAACCCAGTGATGAATCTTTATATTCGTTTGTTTTTTTTTTTCGTTCAATTAAGGCATGTCTACAGCACACTGCATATGCGTATGACCATGAACCAAAAACTTGTGGTAAATTTTGCCAATGTTAGTATCACCTTGCATGAAGATTTAAAACATAGTACTAATAAAAGAGTTTTGGTTTTGGCCAGGACAGCAATCGCTATAAAAACGACATGTTTAATATTGAATGGTAAACTATTTAAGTGTTTGAATAAGCACGATGCTATTCCATTGCCACCACAATCTGCAAGGGTCTCATGCCACATATAACACGTAGATTGTCCGGAAACACAGTCATGTACAGTTAAATAAAAAGTGTATAAAGCGTTTATAAAAATATTCAGAAGATCGCAAAAAGGTGTAGGAAGGCATATGCTAATCAGCACTATCTGACCCCGTGTCCGACTGACTATCGTCAAAAAATGAGTCCTTAATTGAGTCGTCGCTACTATAATCCATATTCAGAAAGTCTTCTTCCTCCATGTTACCAGGATCCATACCTTGTAAAAGGCTACACGATTAAAGTTTAATAACAATAATAACTAGCCGAAGGCCTGAGTTGTCAGTGCTATATAAAAAATATCTGTTAGTTTCTAGCTTTTAAGCTTAACTACCAATATTAATAAAAAAAAAAATAACAATAATAATACACTGGCGATATTAAAACTCTAACGAGTTTTATTGCCGAGCTTCTCTCCCAATTCGAGGTGTGCTTCTTAACTATTGTTTTTCCTACAATTTGTGTGGACCTATAGTTTTATGCGAGCTCCCAACGGCGAATGCTTTTTTGTGAGAAGCCTTTTCATGACAGAAATACACTCGGAGGGTATGCCGCCCACTACCGAGAGGTGACCGCTATTTATAAAAACCCAATAATTGGGGTTTAATCAATTAGAAAAATTTTTTGTGGTGTTTGTCTGGACTGGGTTAGAACCCGAGACCTCTGGTATAGCAGGCGAGCACTCTACGCACTACACCTCAGCGGCCACATTAAAGTTTAATTGATGAAAAAAGGTGTTTTATGTATACAGTATATAATAATTAATTGAATTTCTATAATATATATCCTTGAAAAATCTCTTATCTCAGTTTATCGTATCCACTTGCTTCCAACAAAAAAACCTAACTGAGGATAATAACGCATGAAATGAGAAAAATATTCTAACAAAAAAACCTAACTCGAGATAAATTGTGTAAAAATAAAAAAAAAAATCACTTAAAATAACCTATTTCGAGTTAGGCTATGAAAACAAAATTGACAAAAAAAATTATAATTCCTAACTCAAGTTAGGTTTTTTTTTAATAAACTGAAAACGCAAATAAATACGTCCATGAAGTACCCACATAACTCTAGTTAGGATGTTTTAATAAAACGATTTTTCATACAATACTAGACTTAAGAGATTTGCTAGAAGATAAGTTGTTTTAACTGGTGCAAAATGTTTCTATCTGAGTTAGGATAATTTTTATATCTTAATAACTTTTTAAATATTACTCCAATTTAAATGGGGATAAGACAGATCGATGGGTTTTCCTCCATAGATTAACACTATAACAATAACTCAATTTCGCATTATCTCGAGTTAGGCTACTTTAATTTGCGGGCACAGATATGTACGTTAAAATCAGACGGACGTTAGCAAAACATTTAAACCGAAATTTAAATCGGACGGAAATGCTGACAATCGACGGAAAAATTTAAAAATAGATGAGCGCACGTTAAATTTAAATAATCGCGGACGGACGAGAAAATAATCGTTGCACCAAAATGTAAATTTGAATGTACGTTGAAATCGATATGCACTGAATTTGAATAACCACTGTCAAAAAAAAACTGTCAAAGTGAATTTAAATTTGAATATATATATATCGCAAAAAAAATCGTTAAATTTGAATTTAATTTGAATCAACCGGAGCGACCGGTTATTAATGGGCACCTGAAAATGCATAAAAAAAAACTGAAATTTAAAACATATGGAAAATCAAAAAAAAGTTAAAGGCCGAACTCACAAGGGGGTGGCGTTGCTGATGTTGTTGCAGCGCCGGTGCGTTTTTGCCCCACCCTAATCCATGGTCACTGTCGCACCCGGGTATCAGTGACCCCTTACCTGTGGTGCGCCGCTGGTGTTGTTGCAGCGCTGGTGCTTTTTGGCCCACCCTCATCCATGGCCATCGGTGCACCCGTATTTCGATGACCCCGTATCTGAAAATCCCTATGCCTTTTAAATTAGGGTGGTCAACATTCCCATTTTAGTTACAAAATTTTATTTGGAATTCATTTTCCTTATTCTTAAAATCTAAGTCCTCAATTTTCTTTCATTATATAGTTAGTATACCCTACGTTCAAGTGTTAATGCTACAAATTATATAGATTAGGGCGCCCGTTTTGATAAAACGATATTACATTCGAGCATTAGGGTGATTTTCAGCCAACCCCAAATATTAAGTGCTATACACCTTTGTCTTTGTTGTATGGTAATATGTACGTATTTATGCGTATGTGCTTGTGCCAAAAATTTTTTTTTTTGAACATAAAATTTGTTTTGTGGTAACTCAGTATACTTAACGCCTCTGTATATATATATATATGTACAGGCAAGGCAAATCCGCATAAATATGCACATATGTATGTACATCAACTTTACTAAAATAAAGTGAAATTAATAACAAGTAAAAATATAATTCTTACGGACTATGCGCCGGTGATTGTTGCTGCTGTTGTTGTCGTTGTTGGTGGTTTTTGGTGTCGGTCTTGTTGTTGCTGTATTTGCAATTATAAACGCGGAAACACCGGCAACCGATCGCTGTTGCTGCTGCTGCTGATAATAATAATAATCGTAATGTTGGCGAAAATGTTGCAAATAACAAATTTAGCTGGGGTACTGTTGTTCAATTAAATGTTGTTGTTGTTGCTGTTGTTTGCTTTGCTGTTGATTTGGCTTTATGCTTGTTGTTGTTGTTAGTGCTGGGACACTGTATGTTTTTTTTTATACCATGGGTATTACCTTTGGTTCGTTACTTTCCCGGCACTAAATGAACAAATGTCATTATTTTTTTTTTTTTTAACAATCATTTTGATTTTATTTGATTACTGCATAGATAAGTATTTATCAGATTTTTTGTAGTTTTTGTTTTTTTTTTTTTTTTTTTTTTTTTTTATGTATTTTAACCCTTGTCAATAATCTTTAGTGGTCTTCTCTTACATATTCTTTCGTTTTTTACAAGCTTTTCAGTGAAAACTCTCTATAATCATATGCATAAGTTAACGCTCATAGACCGTATATTAATATTCATTCTTGTGCATAGTGAAATAAATGAAGTCTACATATCAAATGTACACTCAAATAGTTTAAAAGTGTTGGCAATTTAATTTTAAATTTTAGAAAAAAAAAACACGATCATTAGAACTGCCTTGATATAATTCGTATATATGTATCTACACACACGCGTCCGCACGCAATCACTGACTTCTATCAACTCCCTACCATCTTTTAACTTCTAATCAAGCGTGCCTAGCTCATGGTATAAGTATACCAGGTAAAACAAACGTCAAGTTTTCGTCGCCATATTAACCACCTGACAATTAAGCAGATTATGACATTTCGTGCTGCCATACTCAATGATAAAAATCCTCCACTAATGTTTTAAAAATAAATTGTAACCATGGTATTTATAGTAACGAATTTTTTCAATTTGAATTGGAAGAAATTTTTTCAATTTGAAAAAATTACACATCCTGCAGTAAATTTGTTTCACTGCTGAAAGATTGATGATTCTTCTGAGTACAATTTTTATTATTATTATTATTTTTTTTTTGAAAAAAGCAAACCATTTATATGAAAAATTCAGCAGTCTTTATTTGAAAGTACTCACTGATGCCTCCTCAGTCATCAGTGATTCATAAAAGATTAATTTCGGATTTTTACTTCGCGGAATATCAGTTTGGCCATACTACAAAGTAGCCCCTTTCCGGTATTCTCGGTGAGTTTTTAATTTAGTTTAGTAGTTACGATCACTTTTAATTTAGGCTTTGTGATCACTCTGGTATATAGTTTGGGGAGGTTTTGGAGATTGATCTATTATAACTCCATATCGTCGCATAAAGTGTAATACCGCATATCGGCTACCACCCAAATTTTACAGGAGACAGTAAAAACTATTTTAATTCAAAACGGTTCGGAATTTTGCAAACCCACATCCAAACAAAGGTAGATTTTTGGATTATATTCTTAATCCAAATATCATTTTGGCGAAAAACAGTTAAATGTGCAGTTATTGGCTTACTTATGTATTTATAAGCGGTTTTGCGTCTTTTATTTTGTTCAATAGTGACGTATAGGCGGTTTTGCAGGCGTACGTAAAAACTTTTCTTCAATAAAGCAAAGTTATAATCCATTTCGTGTTTATGAAAGTATAATCAACTTTAGTACATTACAGTACAGTTATAAAGCAATAACACCTATTATTCGCGGTATTGGTTCGAAAAATTTCCTTAAAAAAAGCAGTTTTGAAACTGTGTCATTATTTGGAATTGCGTTGTGTGAATCTCAAAATTGTTGCATGAATGGATGGGGACGGACGCCAGGAATGTATTTTTGATGAAATCTCATTTTTGGCAAAAATGTCACGCGGTTTTGCACTATAAACGACGATATGTATGTACACCACCATACCAAGTGAGGATTTCAGTCTATATACATATGTATGTATGTACATATGTCCAATCCAATTACAAAAAAATATGTACCCTAGATTTTAAAAATATGAGTTGCTTATTTCCGCGGTGCAATAATACCAAATATGGCTGCAAAGACGGTGATATAAAATTTTTCCAATTTCCAACGATACCCTTTATTCGCGGAGAGTGGATGAATATTTGTGGAGTGAGCGAAGAGGAGCTACCGGAAGTTCCATAAATCTGCTCACTAGTGCCCTTTCTATTTCTGTCCTTTGATTCCTGAAATACCCAAACTTTAAAACAAAAATCTACGCATTCAAAAAATAAAAGTCTGGCATCGCTATACTCCAAAACTGACATAAGATTAAACTTCAAAAATCTGCTTTTTAATCAAAAAGACAGCGTCAAAATGACAATGCACATACCTGTATTTTTTATACCATGTGCCTAGCTAGACGCTCACTTCCCCTTTTTCTGTATTTGTTTGGAAGGGTCCCGTTTCCTATCGTATAACAATGTAGTGCCGTATAACAATGTAGTGACGTGTGCATAATAGTGGCGTGACTTTACGGTTACCCGAATGTCTACATCATGGTATGACACAAGCGAGATAGAATACGGTTGCCATGACACACAAAAAAAAATTACCAAAACTTTCGGAATAAAATGCCTCAAGCATTTTTCCCATGAAACTATTTCAAAATAATCGATTGTATTCGTGCCCTGGAAAATTTGCTACTGTAAAATCCTATTAGTGTGCATTGGGAATATAATGGACATTGGGTCATATTAACAAAAGCCAAGCATCTGCATTTGTCTAAGATCTCAGATATTTTACTCAAATTTTGAAATTTGGTTCATACAAATTTATGTCAAATTTCTGCAATTTCCAGCAAAAGCATTTGCCTTAATCTTATCAATATGGCCCATTGTTGTCCTACGCTCAAATTATGAAATCGGTAGGACAGGAAAATCTGGTTGATGAAACAATAGTAATTAATTTTCTGAGAACTATGTAAAATTTTAAAATTGTATGGAGCGCATGAGAATATTTTATAAAATATGCATTTGAAAGTACCAAGTCACCGAATAACCACGTGTTACGTATTTTCACATTACGAAGTGTTCATGGCAACCCTGGAAGAACCAGTTTGTCCATCACCAATACTTGTGCATCTCCCGCCATTGGAACGATTGTGAAGATTCGGAGGGGAAATTTCTCATGATGCCTACTCATAGAGGTCGGCTCGATAGCTTGCCAGATTTGAAGAAAAATTTATGTGCGATCTATAAAGCTCGGGTTCTAAAAAAAATGAAGCAATACCATATAATCATCTCGAAGAATAAAAAAAAATCTATGTAAATTTCGGATAAACCCGCTCACTTAAATTTTGTTTAAACACTTAATGGAGGAAAAAGGGAATTAATTACAGGATTTGAGCAGAGAAAAATTTCGCATTTGAAATATCTAGTAACTGAATGAGAAAATACGAATCGTTATTATTGCTAGAACACCATAATTGGTAAATGAAATTACTCGAACAGGAAAGTTACTGACGGCAAAAAAAAATTGTAAGCTATTCTATCGAAACCACCCCTATAATACAACCTCATTCTCCTTCACTTGCGGCCAAGGCTAATTTAATAATAATACCCAACGGTTTACCCTCCATATCCCGCCCGGCCGACGCGAGGGGCGCCAATCCGCATGACGCACTTATAGAAGGTTAACCTACTAAACAGCTGATTGCAGACTTTTCCCTATATTTTTTTTCCCCATATTGTGGTGCTTGTGTCAAAACTTATGACAATTTGATCTTGACGCAATGTGATTTCTACAATGGCGGCTATGATTTTGACAGAAGCATCACAGAATACACAACCAATTTTACATGGAGTGTGTAGGTATGTATGTCCGTATATAGTACTGCAAAAACCTTCTATAATTGAACCATGCATGCGACGACCTTTCATGTTTGGCCACGCGTCACCAATACATGTACATGCTTTTCTCTCTCATGCCAACATGTCGCCATCATTCACTGGAAGTTATTGGGAACTACTAAAAAACTACTGAAATAGTGGTGCTGCCACACAGACAAAATTAAGCACCCGTTTATGATCGATATCAGGATTGATATCGATAGCAAACCATAACAGGCCTGCTTCGCTTCGAAGACCTGACGAGGGAGCGAACAGGAAAAATGGTTTGCCTGTAAGGTTGTTGCGATAATACTCAACTGTTAACTACGTGGGGCACGACTCACCCCTAGATAAGAGTCTCAAATTCTACCACAGCTAACCGGGCAACAGAGGCTCCATCAGGTGATACCAAAAAAAACGTATGCTATATGAACGTGTCCAATCTAGTAATGTATGTAAATCCGAGATTAATTGAAAGTCAGGTATAAAAAAAATTCATTTGGAAAAAAAAACCGTAATGCGTAAGTCTGGTGTTGCGGTGGTTCTCTATTGGCTTAGGCCAGAGAAGCCTACCCCCCCTAGGAGCCCTCCTCCTAGGTGCCGATCTTGGTCGGTCTTAACAACCTGTCCCCCCGGCTGATCCAACCCCGCACGCTGGACCCAGGACAGGCGGTCTTGAAAAAGACCCTTGGTCCGCTGGTTTCTCGCCCCCCGGAATGGGCTTTACAAAAAAAATTAAATTATTTTGTTTCCTATTTTAAGGCTTCGCGGCCTTAGACATTTTTTTACAGGAGAACGCGTCTAAACTCCGAATACAATCACCCTATCAGCTGGTCTATGGTCTCTAACCTCGCGAAGCTGGACAAAAAAAACTTTAACAGGAAAATCATCAATACTCCGTTTGAATAGACATTTTTATATTGGAGAACTCGTCAAAACTACGTAAGGTTAGGCAGTTGATATAGGAGAACTCGCCAAAACTCCATAAAACTAGACATTTTGATTTGGGAGAACTCGTCAAAACTCCGTATAAGCAGACCAATTGGAATATGGACTGCTAGATGGTCCACGGTTCCCGGTGGGAGCGCTTGTGATCCACCTATTATTATAACTGCTCGGGGAGAATACTGGGCGAATTGTCTCCGACCGCCAAGACGCCCAGCGGAGTCTTATTGAGGACGGATATCAGAAGCGTGGAATCGTCCTATTAATCTCCCTGTTAAGTCTTCCAAGTCATACAGTGCATTGCCAACTTTCCCACGAACTCGACACTTAATATATTTTGGCAGGAATTTCGCGTTTATGCCCTGTTTGAAGTTACTCAAGGCAAAATTTCTTCTAAATACTTCTTGACCTTCCCTATAATTCACAAGCCTAGAGCGCTTATTGTAAACCTGCTTGACTTTCTCATTTGCTTGTGCTAAGTTTCTACGGATTTGCTCGTGGATTCCTGATAACTTGCCAGCTTTGCTTACTATCGGTACACAATCCTTTACATAATCTCTAACATTTCTGTTAAAAAATAGTGTCTGCTTTAATAGTCTTTTTAGGTAAAAAAAACTGAAAGCAAATAAAAAAAATTTGTGATAGTACCAGATAACAGCAAAAAAAAAGTTCTGACAAACTGATTCGTGATTCTATAGCGGTACCGACCTTAAATTCCTTTTTTTTTTGAAATTATATAACATTACATAACTTATACATACATACAAACACACATTGTTAAAACTGATTAGCGTATAAATCTATATAAGTACATATAAGAAGAAATTAGAAAAATATCAATATACATATTTATTAATTAATGAGAATGCTGACCTCCCATTATAAAAGGCACAGGTTACAGAAAAAAAATATATAAACCCCTTGAAAAATAAAAACACAAAAAAATTAGGACGATGTGTGCCAACTGGTCTCCAGCGCACCAACCGCAATGCAGGGTTGCTCGGAAGCTAAATCTCTGAGACAGGCTGGCTAACTAAAAGATAGTTAGCAACAAAAGAAAATTGAAATTTTGCGAAATACCAACCCATCTCCGCCGCAATGAAAGGAACGGTTTCAATCCGCTATCCCCAGACTTGCGGAGATAGACGATACATCCTTCGGTCTCAGCTCAGCTCATCGCCATGAAGTGGTGCTAAATGTTCCAAGGCACCGAACTCAGGCATGAGATGGACTGAGGCCTGCATCGCATAACAAAAGGAAAAGACAGAACAAAATAAATTTGCAAACTACCCTCCTAGTCTCCGCCGCAATGAAAGGAACAGCTAGAGGCTGCTTTCCCCAGACTTGCGGAGATGAAAAGTACTTACTCAGGTCTCAGACCAACCCATCGCAATGAAAGTGGCGCTAGGTGCAACCAACTCAGACGCGGGATGGCCGAGGCCTAAATTGCAAATAGAAAAAAAAATCACGAAAACAAAAAAAATAAAAGGACGAATTTTCCTCATGACCAACATCCTTGGCTCCGCCGCAATGAAAGGCACGGTTTGAAGCCGCTACCCCAGACTTGCGAAGAAGGATTTGCTAGCTTATGATCCAACTCAACTCATCGCAATGATGGTGGTGTTCGAAACACCACCCCAGACGCGAGATAAGCTAGGCCCCAAAAGAAAAAAAATCCTATACACAAAACTGCACAAAAGACATATTCGGCAAAAGAAATTTATAAAAAAAAATAAATACTGAATCTAGCGGACATGCCCCTCGGACGACAGTGAAAACAAATTTAAATTACAAAAAAAATACGTGCGTTCAACACTGCCTCTTCGGGTGAAATGCAAAAGAAAAAAAAACAGACTAGGTGACGTAAAGTCGCGTGGAGCCCTGAGCCACTAACACCAATGATTTCCAATCATCCCGATCAATCTCATCATCCCGCCGCAACGCAGTGGCGGCTACTGAGGCTGCCAATCTGGGACTTGCGGAATAATGAAACTTCACTGAACGACCAGGAAACCACTGAAGCCAGTACCCCAGGACACCACGTTGGGCGCCATCTGTTATGGTGCGCGTTAGACCTCGATTACGATCTCCAATCGAGTGGAGTAGCAATGCATGGCGGTCGGCATGATCTAGGATTGCACTGTGGCTAGTCATTGTCGGCTGGGCGGGGTTCTTGCCTACATTGCTGTCCTGCGCCATAAACAGAAAAAATTCATATCATGCCTTTTCAAACCAAAACGAGTAAAATCAAACGAAAACAATATCCGGTTTGGCCGGATGCCACGGACGGACCGTTGAAAAATTCAAAAATTCAGAAGATAACCCGGAAAATCAAATTCAAAAGGCCAGACGTCAGTTAAATTTAAATAAATACGAACCGAGGGAAAATGACGTTAAAATTTGAATATGAATTTTGAACGTACATATGTACGTTAAAATCAGACGGACGTTAGCAAAACATTTAAACCGAAATTTAAATCGGACGGAAATGCTGACAATCGACGGAAAAATTTAAAAATAGATGAGCGCACGTTAAATTTAAATAATCGCGGACGGACGAGAAAATAATCGTTGCACCAAAATGTAAATTTGAATGTACGTTGAAATCGATATGCACTGAATTTGAATAACCACTGTCAAAAAAAAACTGTCAAAGTGAATTTAAATTTGAATATATATATATCGCAAAAAAAATCGTTAAATTTGAATTTAATTTGAATCAACCGGAGCGACCGGTTATTAATGGGCACCTGAAAATGCATAAAAAAAAACTGAAATTTAAAACATATGGAAAATCAAAAAAAAAGTTAAAGGCCGAACTCACAAGGGGGTGGCGTTGCTGATGTTGTTGCAGCGCCGGTGCGTTTTTGCCCCACCCTAATCCATGGTCACTGTCGCACCCGGGTATCAGTGACCCCTTACCTGTGGTGCGCCGCTGGTGTTGTTGCAGCGCTGGTGCTTTTTGGCCCACCCTCATCCATGGCCATCGGTGCACCCGTATTTCGATGACCCCGTATCTGAAAATCCCTATGCCTTTTAAATTAGGGTGGTCAACATTCCCATTTTAGTTACAAAATTTTATTTGGAATTCATTTTCCTTATTCTTAAAATCTAAGTCCTCAATTTTCTTTCATTATATAGTTAGTATACCCTACGTTCAAGTGTTAATGCTACAAATTATATAGATTAGGGCGCCCCTTTTGATAAAACGATATTACATTCGAGCATTAGGGTGATTTTCAGCCAACCCCAAATATTAAGTGCTATACACCTTTGTCTTTGTTGTATGGTAATATGTACGTATTTATGCGTATGTGCTTGTGCCAAAAATTTTTTTTTTTGAACATAAAATTTGTTTTGTGGTAACTCAGTATACTTAACGCCTCTGTATATATATATATGTACAGGCAAGGCAAATCCACATAAATATGCACATATGTATGTACATCAACTTTACTAAAATAAAGTGAAATTAAATAACAAGTAAAAATATAATTTTTACGGACTATGCGCCGGTGATTGTTGCTGCTGTTGTTGTCGTTGTTGGTGGTTTTTGGTGTCGGTCTTGTTGTTGCTGTATTTGCAATTATAAACGCGGAAACACCGGCAACCGATAACGCTGTTGCTGCTGCTGCTGATAATAATAATAATCGTAATGTTGGCGAAAATGTTGCAAATAACAAATTTAGCTGGGGTACTGTTGTTCAATTAAATGTTGTTGTTGTTGCTGTTGTTTGCTTTGCTGTTGATTTGGCTTTATGCTTGTTGTTGTTGTTAGTGCTGGGACACTGTATGTTTTTTTTTATACCATGGGTATTACCTTTGGTTCGTTACTTTCCCGGCACTAAATGAACAAATGTCATTATTTTTTTTTTTTAACAATCATTTTGATTTTATTTGATTACTGCATAGATAAGTATTTATCAGATTTTTTGTAGTTTTTGTTTTTTTTTTTTTTTTTTTTTTTTTTTTTTATGTATTTTAACCCTTGTCAATAATCTTTAGTGGTCTTCTCTTACATATTCTTTCGTTTTTTACAAGCTTTTCAGTGAAAACTCTCTATAATCATATGCATAAGTTAACGCTCATAGACCGTATATTAATATTCATTCTTGTGCATAGTGAAATAAATGAAGTCTACATATCAAATGTACACTCAAATAGTTTAAAAGTGTTGGCAATTTAATTTTAAATTTTAGAAAAAAAAACACGATCATTAGAACTGCCTTGATATAATTCGTATATATGTATCTACACACACGCGTCCGCACGCAATCACTGACTTCTATCAACTCCCTACCATCTTTTAACTTCTAATCAAGCGTGCCTAGCTCATGGTATAAGTATACCAGGTAAAACAAACGTCAAGTTTTCGTCGCCATATTAACCACCTGACAATTAAGCAGATTATGACATTTCGTGCTGCCATACTCAATGATAAAAATCCTCCACTAATGTTTTAAAAATAAATTGTAACCATGGTATTTATAGTAACGAATTTTTTCAATTTGAATTGGAAGAAATTTTTTCAATTTGAAAAAATTACACATCCTGCAGTAAATTTGTTTCACTGCTGAAAGATCATTGATGATTCTTCTGAGTACAATTTTTTTTATTATTATTATTTTTTTTTGAAAAAAGCAAACCATTTATATGAAAAATTCAGCAGTCTTTATTTGAAAGTACTCACTGATGCCTCCTCAGTCATCAGTGATTCATAAAAGATTAATTTCGGATTTTTACTTCGCGGAATATCAGTTTGGCCATACTACAAAGTAGCCCCTTTCCGGTATTCTCGGTGAGTTTTTAATTTAGTTTAGTAGTTACGATCACTTTTAATTTAGGCTTTGTGATCACTCTGGTATATAGTTTGGGGAGGTTTTGGAGATTGATCTATTATAACTCCATATCGTCGCATAAAGTGTAATACCGCATATCGGCTACCACCCAAATTTTACAGGAGACAGTAAAAACTATTTTAATTCAAAACGGTTCGGAATTTTGCAAACCCACATCCAAACAAAGGTAGATTTTTGGATTATATTCTTAATCCAAATATCATTTTGGCGAAAAACAGTTAAATGTGCAGTTATTGGCTTACTTATGTATTTATAAGCGGTTTTGCGTCTTTTATTTTGTTCAATAGTGACGTATAGGCGGTTTTGCAGGCGTACGTAAAAACTTTTCTTCAATAAAGCAAAGTTATAATCCATTTCGTGTTTATGAAAGTATAATCAACTTTAGTACATTACAGTACAGTTATAAAGCAATAACACCTATTATTCTCGGTATTGGTTCGAAAAATTTCCTTAAAAAAAGCAGTTTTGAAACTGTGTCATTATTTGGAACTGCGTTGTGTGAATCTCAAAATTGTTGCATGAATGGATGGGGACGGACGCCAGGAATGTATTTTTGATGAAATCTCATTTTTGGCAAAAATGTCACGCGGTTTTGCACTATAAACGACGATATGTATGTACACCACCATACCAAGTGAGGATTTCAGTCTATATACATATGTATGTATGTACATATGTCCAATCCAATTACAAAAAAATATGTACCCTAGATTTTAAAAATATGAGTTGCTTATTTCCGCGGTGCAATAATACCAAATATGGCTGCAAAGACGGTGATATAAAATTTTTCCAATTTCCAACGATACCCTTTATTCGCGGAGAGTGGATGAATATTTGTGGAGTGAGCGAAGAGGAGCTACCGGAAGTTCCATAAATCTGCTCACTAGTGCCCTTTCTATTTCTGTCCTTTGATTCCTGAAATACCCAAACTTTAAAACAAAAATCTACGCATTCAAAAAATAAAAGTCTGGCATCGCTATACTCCAAAACTGACATAAGATTAAACTTCAAAAATCTGCTTTTTAATCAAAAAGACAGCGTCAAAATGACAATGCACATACCTGTATTTTTTATACCATGTGCCTAGCTAGACGCTCACTTCCCCTTTTTCTGTATTTGTTTGGAAGGGTCCCGTTTCCTATCGTATCACAATGTAGTGCCGTATAACAATGTAGTGACGTGTGCATAATAGTGGCGTGACTTTACGGTTACCCGAATGTCTACATCATGGTATGACACAAGCGAGATAGAATACGGTTGCCATGACACACAAAAAAAAATTACCAAAACTTTCGGAATAAAATGCCTCAAGCATTTTTCCCATGAAACTATTTCAAAATAATCGATTGTATTCGTGCCCTGGAAAATTTGCTACTGTAAAATCCTATTAGTGTGCATTGGGAATATAATGGACATTGGGTCATATTAACAAAAGCCAAGCATCTGCATTTGTCTAAGATCTCAGATATTTTACTCAAATTTTGAAATTTGGTTCATACAAATTTATGCCAAATTTCTGCAATTTCCAGCAAAAGCATTTGCCTTAATCTTATCAATATGGCCCATTGTTGTCCTACGCTCAAATTATGAAATCGGTAGGACAGGAAAATCTGGTTGATGAAACAATAGTAATTAATTTTCTGAGAACTATGTAAAATTTTAAAATTGTATGGAGCGCATGAGAATATTTTATAAAATATGCATTTGAAAGTACCAAGTCACCGAATAACCACGTGTTACGTATTTTCACATTACGAAGTGTTCATGGCAACCCTGGAAGAACCAGTTTGTCCATCACCAATACTTGTGCATCTCCCGCCATTGGAACGATTGTGAAGATTCGGAGGGGAAATTTCTCATGATGCCTACTCATAGAGGTCGGCTCGATAGCTTGCCAGATTTGAAGAAAAATTTATGTGCGATCTATAAAGCTCGGGTTCTAAAAAAAATGAAGCAATACCATATAATCATCTCGAAGAATAAAAAAAAATCTATGTAAATTTCGGATAAACCCGCTCACTTAAATTTTGTTTAAACACTTAATGGAGGAAAAAGGGAATTAATTACAGGATTTGAGCAGAGAAAAATTTCGCATTTGAAATATCTAGTAACTGAATGAGAAAATACGAATCGTTATTATTGCTAGAACACCATAATTGGTAAATGAAATTACTCGAACAGGAAAGTTACTGACGGCAAAAAAAAATTGTAAGCTATTCTATCGAAACCACCCCTATAATACAACCTCATTCTCCTTCACTTGCGGCCAAGGCTAATTTATAGAAGGTTAACCTACTAAACAGCTGATTGCAGACTTTTCCTTATATTTTTTTTCCCCATATTGTGGTGCTTGTGTCAAAACTTATGACAATTTGATCTTGACGCAATGTGATTTCTACAATGGCGGCTATGATTTTGACAGAAGCATCACAGAATACACAACCAATTTTACATGGAGTGTGTATGTATGTATGTCCGTATATAGTACTGCAAAAACCTTCTATAATTGAACCATGCATGCGACGACCTTTCATGTTTGGCCACGCGTCACCAATACATGTACATGCTTTTCTCTCTCATGCCAACATGTCGCCATCATTCACTGGAAGTTATTGGGAACTACTAAAAAACTACTGAAATAGTGGTGCTGCCACACAGACAAAATTAAGCAACCGAAATTAACCCGTTTATGATCGATATCAGGATTGATATCGATAGCAAACCATAACAGTTTACAAAGGAATTAATAAAATTAGGTTATGTAGAAATTCCACTGAGCAATATTTTAATTGAAATACGTCGTAAAATACCATACAGTTTTATGCCGGCTCCGAACGGCGAATGCATTTTTTGTGAGAAGCTTTTTCATGGCAGAAATACACTCGGAGGGTATGCCGCCCACTGCCGAGAGGTGACCGCTGCTCTTAAAAAACCCAATAATTGGATTTTTACTAATTAGAAAAATTTCTTTGGTGTTTTGCTCGGACTGGGGTTTGAACCCGAGACCTCTGGCATAGCAGACGAGCACTCTACCCACTGCACCACAGCGACCATAGGCATACTATCAGTAAAACGAATTTCCTCCAAATCCGTTCAGCCGTTCCCGAGATAGTAGTGGATATAGAAATATATAAATAAATTAATATACATACAAATATACATACAAGAACAACTCGTTTAAGGTTATAAGATAATCCAAACATAATCCTGGTACCATGGCTACATTACGCTTACAATACGGGTACGTTCATGAAAATTTATAATTGCAGCAGTACAGCAACCCCGTTGCTTATTTTGCACTTGCCTGCTGATACTCAGCTGATATATTGCTATAACAACATTATTAAATGTATTTGCAATTAATTTGTGTTATTAAAATTACATTATTGCGTATTCCATTAAATATATAGCAATCATGCTTACCCTTCTCTTTCCATTTTTTTAAAGTAAAAATTGCAGACACAAATTTTCTGTTGCCGATTATTCAAACAAACTGCACGGTTGATGTGTCAAACGAACGTTTCACTTTTGCAGGTGTTGCCACAAACACGCGAAGAACGTGATACTTGCAACATTGCGGTTCTGATTGCCGTCGCGAACGTAACCTACCCTTCATATTCTATTTTAAATTTCAAAATAAATAATACATAAAATTACTTGCTAGCTATATTCAAAATATTTTTTATATGGGCGATACGATAAATTCGAGCTTAAGAAAAAAGTGTGGATTGTCCCTTACGATAAAAAATAAAGCCAATTTTTGGCACAACTATAAGGAATTCAGCTATAACATTTTACCAGAAAAAAATGATTTAAAATTAATGTCCAAATTCCTTTTTTCTTCCATTTATTTTTCCACTAAAAAGCTGCTGCGGCAATGGATTCCATTTTTTAACCATTTAATATATTCTTTCTGAAAATCTAATCTAAAACTTACTGAAAATATAAATTTGCTGTCAAAAATACAAATGTGCTGTCAAAAAATACATATGATTTCGCATAAACGCTACCTAACACTGATTCGAACATAGTTTAACATTTAACAACACTTATGTTCGAAACGTCGTAACCAGAATACCAATTTTCGTTTTGTCGTAGCAGTTGGCTTCGCCGAGATCCGAAGTTCCGAGGGTTTGCAGAATAGCTGTGTAAATTTTATTTAAAACAAAAAAAATAATTCAACATAAATACAATTATAAGAAAAAATATAACGTACCTTAATCCTAAATATCTAGAAAAACTGTCGAAATTCGACAGTAGGCGCACTCTAATTTTTTTTTTAAATATTGGTTTCAACTTGACGTTCCATCGACGATTGTAAGTAATTAAAAGTACTTGAAAAGAATTGACAAATCGATTCAAGTACATTTTTCAATTCTTTTCAAGTACTTTCAATTCTTTTCAATTACTTTGAAGTATTTGCTAAAACTTCAATTCTTTTTCAATTCCTTGTACTTGTACTAGTACTTGAATATTCTGAAAGTACTTAGTACGGACTCATTACTTCAAGATCAAAATTGAAAGTATTTAAGTACGTAATAGTCCAATTACTACTCAGTATTACCCAGGTATGGTTTATAGACATGCTGTTTAAGCATTAGCTTTCTTGTGGCAAACAGCATACTTATGCGTTCTTTGTCCGCCCTACAATTGCCATCGATATCCCTATGTCCTGGGACTTACACGAGATGCAGACAGGTCTGTTTGGTCGTCTCCTGTAGAGATCGGCGACAGTCTAGTGTTGGTTATGAATGGAACGAGTGGGAGCCAAGAGACTTAATTGCTGCTTGCCTGTGGCTGAATTGAGTAAATCCCTGTGGATAAGTTCATGTCCTATACGGTTAACAGCCTCCCTTATAGCTGACACTTCAGCCATAAGCCATTCCACGAATAACACTTCAAAGAATGTACACAGCTATTCTACATTCCCTCGGAACTTCGATCGCGGCGACGCCGACTGCTACGACAAAACGAAAGTTGGTATTCTGGTTTACGTCGTTTCGAACATAAGTGTTGTTAAGTGTTAAACTATGTTCGAATCAGTGTTAGGTAGCAATTTTTCCGAAATCATATGTATTTTTTGACAGCAAATTTATATTTTCAGTAAGTTTTAGATTAAATTTTCAGAAAAAATATATTAAGTGGTTAAGAAATGGATTCCATTGCTGCAGCAGCTTTTTCAGTGAAAAAATAAATGGAAGACAAAGGAATTTGGACATTAATTTTAATTCAATTTTTTTTAAATATTGCTGAATACTGTCACCAAGTTTCATGCGAGAATACCTTGTAATTCGGAAATTAACATCGACTAATAGGAGCGTCAGAATGAATACTTTTCCGTCAATCCAGCAATCCGTTTAACTGACAGCAGAGTGGAATTACATGTATTTGAATGACGATCGACACATTCAGTACTTCAACTTTGCCGTAACAAATATATGAAATTGAAGTATGTGTCAGTTAAACGGAGCTGGATTGCCGGAAAAGTATTCATTCTGACGGGCCCATAAGCTTGGATAGAATGAACCAATTTTATTTATTTACAAACTACTGGGAATTTTTCAGTGAAACTTTCAGGAAATTTTCTTTGAATGATAATTCATCTACTTTTAACGCTTTCAACTATTATTATTACAATAAATTGCACAGAAAAAGACTTACTGCAAAAAGGACTAAAACACAACATTAGCAGCTATGACAAGAAAAGAGACATAGAGAACACCATTGTTGATACGGAAATGGAGATATCTCAAATACCAAAAGAAGAGCAGCACCATGTACGACACATATGCAGACACATAATAGAAAAAGACATCAAATCATCGCAGAAAATAAAAACAAACGAGGACAAAACTATTAAGAGATTGAAACGAAAACTAAAAGACAATAAAATAATATCGACGAAAGCGGACAAAGGTAATACGATGGTATTAATGTATGAACAGGAGTATAGAGAAAAAACGGACAATCTGATTAAGGACATGAAGTGTCAACGAGTTAGAAAGGACCCGACAGAGGACTACCAAAAAGTAATAAAGCAAACGATAAAACAATCGAAAATTATAATCGACGAACAACGAACATACTCCTTAACATCGATGAATCCATCGGCTCCATCATTAATTGCATTGCCGAAAATACATAAGACAGGAACACCTATGAGACCAATCATAAACCACAAATCAGCACCCGGATATAGACTCTCTAAACACTTGAAAACCCTACTAACTGAAAAACTAAAACTGACCAATAAGTACACAATTAAAAACACGACGGAACTAGTTGAAAAATTGAAGGAATTAAACTTACCCAAGAACCCGAAACTGGTATCGTTTGATGTTAAGGATCTATATCCATCGATACCAACGACAGAAACTGTAAAAATTATAGAAAAAATATTAGCAGAAAAAACAGATAGACAGTACAAAAGAGACAATTAACGCTTTAAAAATGACCCTGGACCAAAATTATTTCAAGTTTAACAACAAATTATATGAACAAACTAATGGACTCGAAATGGGGAACCCCACTTAAGCAATATTAATGTAGGCATTTATGCAAGACTTAGAAGGAAAATTTATGGAGGAACTGACAACAAATCTAGGAGTAAAGTTTTACGCGGGATTTGTGGACGACATCATCCGCCTCATATCGGGAAACAAAGAGGAACAAATACTGAACTACCTTAACAATCAACACAGAAATATAAAATTTACTATGGACACAGAAAAAGAAGGAAAAATAAATTACTGGGACCTAACAATAAGAATAAACAAAGGGACCAACAAATTTGCATACGAAATATACAGGAAGCCTACAGCTACGGATACGATAATGCACAATAACTCGAACCATCCTCAGCAAGACAAAAACGCCGCATTCAGACAATTATTAACACGACTCGAGCGCACTCCGTTAGAAAAGGGGGCTTACAGCGAAGAACTCAACACAATTTACACAATAGCAGAGAACAACGCATATATAAGAGGTCTAATAAAAGGAATACAGAAAAACTTTGCCTCAAGAAAATTGGATGACAAAGAAAGAGAAGTAAAAACATGGACGGCCTTAACATACACTGGACTGACGTCATACAAATTGGCCAAAGTACTTAAAAAGTACAACATCAACGCTGCATTTAAAACCAAGAGCAACATAGGAAAACTACTACGAAACAACGTTAACGAAGAAGACGCATTTGATAAACAAGGGGTATACAAACTAACTTACGAATGCCAAAACAGTTACATAGGACAAACAGGACGAAAGATAAAAACAAGATATCGGAAAAGCAAACAACAAAAAAGAAACAACAACGTCTTGCGCCTTGTTCATGTGGGAATTAACTCAGAATCCCCCATTTATGTTAACGAGTCTCTTAGCAAATGCAATCACAAGATACTAAAGGAAGCATTACGGGAAAAATTATCATCTGCATTTACAAGACGGGGACAAGTTTTCATCAAAAGATCACAAGCGTAGATCTCGGCACATCTAAGTAATGACTTGGTAAGAGTAAAGCTGGGGTTATAGATACTTAACGAAGCATGGAACAAGTTGAGAAACGGGCCTATTTATGCGCGCTCCGTAGAATCTAAATGAATCAGACTTCTATCTTACGCTAAGTGTACATAATCAAATGTACTCAAACCCCATTGAACAGAAATTTTGAGTGAGTTTGTTCATGCTACGTTAAGTACCTATAACTCCAGCTTAAACGGTTATCATAGAGGTGGTTATGATAGAGGTGGCCATGGTGGTGGTAAAGGCAAATTCATTATGGTAATGGCAGGGCGAATTCGGCAATATTCGCCTCGACTCTCTTTAAATTTTTGTCCATCAGAATGTCAAACTCAAAGTCAAATTTTTCTCTGTTTGACATTCTTCTGTATTCTTCTGTAGTTAAAAACGAGAAGAAGTCAGCTGTTCACTTACCATTACCATATGAATGAATTAGCCTTGGTGGTGGTGTTGCGATTTATGTTAGAACTGGTTTGTGTTGTAAGTTAGTTTGTACGTCTAGTAGCAATGATTCTGTTGAATATATGTTTGTGGATATCATGTCGAGAAATTGTAAGTTGCTTATTGGCTGCGTATATAGGTCGAATCGTAATATCAGTTTTACTGATTTCACGGACTCTGTTCAGCTGTTACTTTTGAATTACAAAAATATCATTATCTCAGGAGATTTTAATTGCAACATTCTTAAAGACACCAGCATCAAATTGAATATGTAAACCCTAGGCCTTTATCCTACTAACACCTCTATGCCTACGCATTTTACTCCTTGGATATATTTTTTGTGAGTAAACTAAAAGACTTAGTCCACTAAAATCAGCTGGACGCCCCTGGTTTCTCTAAACATGACCTGATATTCTTGACTTATAACTTCGGAATATCTGACGCTCCTAGTCGTGTTTCATATGGGAATTTTAAAAATATCGATTATAATAAACTTTCAGTGGCTGCCGATTCAGTCCAATGGAACCAAATTAGGAGCATGACATCAATCGAAGAGCAGGCCTGCTTCATGCAGAGTCATATTAACTGCCTTTTCGATAAATTTGTTCCACTAAAGTACAAAGCTGCAAAACCCTTAAGTAAACCCTGATTTGATGCAAATATTCTAAACTTAATAACTTTGCGCAATCAAGCTTATTTGTGATGGAAACGTTATAGAACTTTGGAATTGCATAGGAATTTTAAAAACACACGATCTGAAGTCAACAAAGCCATTAAATTAGCCAAAACAAAGTTCTACAGAGAGAAATTTAGCACAGCGCTTTCCCTTTCCACAAAACAAACATGGAACCGAATAAGGGATATTGGTATTGGTAAATCCAAGCAAACTGCAACTCTCATAAATGATATCGACGATTTAAATGAGAAATTTGTGCAAACACCTAGTCATAACACTAATATATGTCTCCAGTATTACTTACTTACTTAATTGGCACGTAACCGTCTAGACGATTCTGGCCGAGTCCAATAAAGCACGCCAGCTATTTCTGTTTCATGCAGCATGGCGCCACTTGGGAATACCTAGGGAGTCAGCATCACTGTCCACCTGATCTTCCCAACGCAGTGGAGGCCTACTATTCTTCTGCGTTCAGCGGGTTTATATAGAAATACTTTCTTGGCCGGAGCACCTTCGTCCATTCTGACGACATGAACTGCCCAGCGCAGCCGCTGGATCTTTATTCGCTGAACAATGTCGATGTCTGCGTACAGCTCGTCGTTAAATCTCCGTCGATACTCGCCCTCGCTAACGCGCAAAGGTCCATAAATCCTCCGAAGAACTTTCCTCTCGAATACTCCAAGCGCCATCTCATCTGATTTTGTGATTGTCCATGCTTCTGCGCCGTACATCAGGACTGGAACGGTGAGCGTCCTGTAGAGTGTGATTTTTGTTCGTCGAAATAGGACTTTACTTTTCAATTGCCTACTTATTCCAAAGTAGTATTTATTGACAAGAGTGATTCTTCGTTGGATTATAGTGCTGACAATATTTTTGGTGTTAATGCTGGTTCCCAAATAGACGAAGTCCTTAACTGTTTCGAATTTGTAGCTATCAACAGTGACGTGGCTGCCAAGGCGTGCTGTTTCTTTGTGTGTTGACAGGAGGTACTTCGTCTTGTCCTCGTTGACCGCCAAACCCATTTTCTTAGCCTCTTTCTCCAGCTTGGAAAAGGCAGAACATACGGCGCGCGTGTTAGTGCCAATGATGTCGCTGTCAGCGGCGTACGCCAGCAGTTGCACAGCAGGATGGCTCCGTGTGTAGAAGTCCACGTAAGTGGGGAAAGCTTCTGACTACCATCCACCCGGGGGTGGCCAGAGCGATTCTTTTGCATTCGCAGCAAGCAGCTCACGACTTCCCCGCAGTGTCCTCTGGATAGCCACCGAACACCCGTTTGGTGGTGAACTAAAGTGAGAAGGCGACACCTCGACAAGGCCACTCCGACGTATTCGGTTAAAAGGCATGCTGAGAGGAATAACTGCAGCGACTGTTCACTAGTAGGTGCGGCTGCGAGCGGGCGTCTGACTTGGAGCAAGCGGCTCGCTATATAAACATGTAACAATAAACAACTCCCGCAGTGCGGTTTGTGCGTCGGGCTTGGGACCCACCACGTAAAAATCCTTTCCAATGAAAAGCAAAATAAACCCTCGGATGAGACCACCTCTCCAGTATTACAGTGACCATTTAAATGTTAGTGACAGTTCTTTTGGATTTGTATGTGTAGATAACTGTGACGTATTACAAGTGCGGTGGTATTTGATGGCGTTAACTCATGCTTCCTTAAAATAATTCTACCGAAGATTCTACCGCACTTGACCTATCAAATAAACACCGTCCTAACAACCTGCGTTTTCCCAATCAATTGGAAAGTTGCCAAGGTAATTCCAGTTGATAAGGCTGGGAAAGACTATCGGCCAATAGCCATTCTTCCTTTCTTATCTAAAGTGGTCGAACGTATACTTTGCAATTAAATAAATACGTATGTGCATGATAATGGTATCCTTGCTGGCCGCCAGTCTGGGTTTAGGCCAAACCGAAGCTGTACCACGGCGCTTTTAGATGTAACTGAACACATTAGGTCACAAATTGATAAAAATTATATAGGCTTTTTAACTCTGCTTGACTATTCTAAGGCATTCGATACAGTTGACCACAACCTACAATGTTGTAAGCTGAGTAATCTGTTCAATTTTTCGAGTCAAGCAACTAATCTTGTAAGGTCTTATCTTACGAACAGATCCCAGGCTGTTTGCATTGGAGAAATAACGTCCTGTTTACTGCCTGTAGTTAAAGGTCTAGCTTAAGGCTCAATCCTGGGCCATATGCTGTTTGTGATGTATATTAATGACTTACCGAACGTATTGAATAAATGTAATGTTCATTTATATGACGATGATGTACAACTATATGTGTGTTGTCCGATTGATAGTATTAGAAGCTGTATTAGTGATATAAATTCTGATCTAGCATGTGTGTCGAAATGGGCAACTCTTAATGGTCTATGTCTTAACCCTGACAAAACTAAATGTATCGTAATCTCTAGAAAATCTCTTGACGTAAGTAAATTTGCCGAGGTTAAGTTGAACTCATCTGTGATAAAATACGTGGACACGGCCAAAAACCTTGGTGTCATTTTAACAACACCTTGACATGGAAACAATATATCTTTCATAACGTAGGAAAGGTGTATAGCATGTTTCGTACACTCTGGTCAACACAATACTTTACTCCTTTAAATATTAGATTACTCTTAGCTAAAGCGTACTTGATACCTACGCTACTATATGGATGTGAAATTTATTGTAATTGCCACTCTGTATACAACAACATTGCCAGGTATGTGTATGGGCTAAAAAGAATTGACCACGTATCAGGCCCTGCTAAAAATATTTTAAATATCTCGTTTAATAATCTTTTAAAAGTCAGAACACTAATGGCCCTGCATAAAATTATAGATACGAGAGAACCTTCATGACAGACTTCAGTTCCTCCAATCTCCGAGGTCTCTTCTTCTAGTTCATACAAAATATCGTAGTCTCATGTCTAAACGTAAATTTTTCATAAATTCTGTACGTCTCTGGAACTCTCTTCCCGCAAACTTGAGACTTTTAATGAATGCACTGCCTTTCAAAAACGAGTTAACCAATTACTATAACAGCGAATATACATAATTAGCCTATTGTCCCTTTTTCTTTTACTCTTTATCTTTCCTCTTATTTCTCCTACTTCGTAGCGTTAATTTAAGCATACTCTGTTTCATATAAATATACTCGCTGAACGGCAAACTTCGTTCTGCCCAAAATAAATTTTTTAATTAATTTTATTTCAAAAATTGTTATTACACCGGTATTATTTTTAATAGAAAATTAACGATTGTGTATACAACTTCAAAAATATATTATTTTAGTATTCAGTTTAAGGCAGCACGATACACAACATTTTTAGTTTTCTGTCCCGAAGCGTAAATAAATAGCGAGTACTGTTTTCCAACACGGGAACACGCCACATAGAGCTGACCATGTGAAAAGCATGGCATTTCTATGTTTATGCCGCATACTTCCAACGACTGTCCTTGTGACTTGTTAATTGTCATCGCAAATGCAATTGGAATTGGAAGGGCAAATCTGTTGAAGATAAGGGAATCCGGGGAAGTAACTGTGTAACCTAAATCAAACGCACGCCGTCAATTTACTGTCAAAAATTTCTCATGCCCATACAACTTGTATGGGAGTAACCGAAATTGAACGGCGTGCGTAAAAAGCAAATTCGACGCCCAATTTTTGTTTTGCGTGACAGTTGAAATTAAGCATTGTGGGTGATTGTTTGCAAAAAAATTGACACTTGCTTTTGATATCGTGTCTGTTAGGTACATATTCCACAAAATAACAAGATTTTCTCTGATTTTCTGTATTTTTCTATTTCTTTATCTGAACACGCACGCAAGTCAATTTCGGTTCAAAGCATATGAAAAATTTGCGTGCGTGCGTTAAATTGACGACTTGCGTTTGATTTAGGTTACACAGTAAGAGCCTATACACACTTGCGACTCAATCGATTTGGTCGAATTGGACTGTTGTATTCACACTACTCCAACTATTTAGTCGAATCGGTGGCAGCTATTCACACTTGAGACTAAATAGTCGTGCGATTGACAATGACATAGTGTTGCCAATGTTCACATTTTACTCAGCAAATTTTACATTAGTGGTCTTCATATAAAGTGATGAAGTATTATATTGTTAAAGTTTATCTGCATTCTTACATGAAAGCACTTTCTTGTCAGCTGTCAACTTGATTAATAAATAAAAAACAATAAAATAAACAAAAAGTGCATACATTGTTTGGCTTTGTTTCTTATTAAACTAGCAACTAGCTGTCAAGTAAATGAAAAGAGAAAAACGGAAGGCATTACGCTCATAAAGGCGAAACGAACAGAAGTACAAGAAACGGAAAAATAGTAAAAATCAGCCATTAATAATTTTCATGAAATTTCATTTTCATTATTTCTATTTTAAAATGCGATTAATGACATTTGGAGAGAACTACAATATCAAGAAACATATGAAAACGGAAGTAAATATCCTTAGTTAGGCACTCTGCACACGAGGCGTATCGTCATAGACGCGTACGAGACATTTCATGTAGCGTCGATTTCTCCGCGCCTCAAGATCTGCACACGAAGCGACATGAAACTTCGCTGCACAAAACAAACAAATAAATTAATAATATGGTATTTGCTTTAAATTTCGACGCTTTAAATAGAAAAGATGAAAAATTTAACGGAATCTTCCATTTTCTTTCATTATACACTCATTTTTTCCGATTTTTTGCACAAATTTTACAGCTTTCATAAATTGCACCAAGTGGAAAAATGTAAACAAACATCTTCTTCTTCCTGTTTTCGAAGCGTAGTACGCCTAGCTACCAGCACTGCTTTACGCCAAGCGACATGTAGCCAGCATACTTTGACGAATGCATGAAGCTGACGACTCGTGTGCAGCCCTCAATTGAAATATACGTGCGCGACATCAAAGCGTACAACTTTCGTCTGTAGTATCTAATACGCGTCTAAAGCAATACGCTCCGTGTGCAGAGTGCCTTAGATAATTCTTGTCTATAACTACATCATTTCCAGATGGATTTTAGAAAGCGTCAACTGGATTTTAGAAAGGGGAAATTGGATCTTAGAAATGTCAATTGGACTTTAGAAACTGTAAATTGGATTTTCGAAAATTTATATAATTATTAATTTATACTTTCATACGCAATAAAGAATTTCTATTCGAAAAATTCTGTGTAAAATTTATTTTAAACGCACATTCTGAAATCCAATTCACGCTTTCAAAAATCCAATTTTGTTTTCTAAAATCCTTTTAACGCTTTCTAAAATCCAATTGACATTTCTAAAATCCAATTTCCCCTTTCTAAAAATCCAGTTAACGCTTTCTAAAATCCATCTGGAAATGGTGTAGTTAATAAGAAACGAACCTTTTGTTTTTAAACATTTTGAAAATATTAATTGAAATATTCAATCTCTACAATTTACCAAAAGTGAAATAAAAGTAGTGCTGTCAGCATGGCAACTCTTTCCACTACGAATATCACTGTTGTTGTTGTAGTCGTTCGACTAAATTGTCTCAAGTGTGAATACGTAGAAGGGCGCCTTGCTGATCAAGCAGTTGTACAACTGTTTCAGTTGGAATGAAATTGGGCTGCAAATCCAACTGTTTCAGTTGTACAACTAATTGAATGTAGTGTGAATGCTTCCATACATTCCCATGCAAATCAACATTCGACTAAATCGATTGAGTCGCAAGTGTGTATAGGCTCTAAGAATTCCTCTCCCTTGAACGGGCATTTCGAAATGCTTGCCACCATTAAATTGTCCATTAGCTTCGTAACAATCAGTCGTGTACCATTGCACAGTTTGGGAGCATGAAGATTGCGTAGCATAATATCAACAGACCCAACTCTGAGACGCAAATGATAAGGAGGCATTGTAGACAAATCCAGAGGGCCGTAGTCATAGTCGTTCACTAAAATCGGTTTTAGTTAAAATCGGTATTAAATTTAGAACGACGTTTAAAAGAGTGGTGTGTCATAGACCAGTTAGAACACGTTTTTGCTAAAATGAAACGGAGCAGGGTTACCCATATAAAATAATAAGAATCGCTCTGTAATATTAAGAAATTTCGGGTGTTTTAAAAGTTCACCCTGTGTCAACTTTTAAATTGAAAAGAAAAAAGTAAGCGCATCTATCTTTTCGACATTTTGATGTTTGCATATTTTATGTTAATCGTATCTTTAAAACACGCTAAAAAACTAAAAGTGAGTTAAATTTTGAGATAAAACTACACATTTCATATAAATCAAAATGAACTTGTGATTTTAGGGAACAAAAAGATCTCGTGCACCGAACTGGAGCGCAGGAGAAAAATCTTCTCTGCTGGAAAGCAGTGAGTGCCACAGAGTGATGAGCATTTCAACCTAAAAATCGTAATGTAGTCAGAACTGACAGGCTCTAAAATATCTATAAGATATTCCACTGTGGTCTTATCAATAAAATCAAGAAAATATCTCGAATAACATTCCTCTTCCTCCATTTGGAAGGGATCACGTCGGCTTCTATATACCTTTGCTCTCCGTTCCGGGATAGCATAGTCTATAATGGCAAAATCTTGAAAAATTCTGCTATTTTCGAACATATTTATTAAAATGTCTTCTTTATACGCTTTATTTCTTTATTTTTTATTGTATTCACGTACTCTCTTTCTATTTTTATAGTTTTCATGACGAATTCCCAGCTTAGAATAATATTTTAAGATTTTAAAATGACATTCACGTCATTTTAAAGTTAGAACGCTGTTTTAGTGATAAAACTGATTTTAAGTCGACTATAACAGAGATACAATGACGTTTATGCTAGCATCATTCTAAGAGCGCTTTCACATTACTCGGTGCAGTATCGGATCGACAATTTTGGTTTTTGCCGAAAGTATACCGAAACCTTACCGACCACATGTATTTCAATTGGCACTTTCACATTAGTGTTGCATACATGAAATCGGAGCGGATTAAATTCGGTATACCGCAACGCGGTAAGACCGGCCAGTAAAATTTGAGGAATTACTGCATACATTTTTGCGGCGTGATAAAAGAAGAAGAACAAAGTCAGTAAAAAACTCGTTTCGGCTATAAATGTAGCAAGTTATAATGTCTTCGTTTTCGCTAGAAGACATTATTGTTATTATTGAGTGATCTGTTGAAGTTAAAAATTTTGTTTTGCAAATTTCGATGTTTGTTTTCCTATTTTCTGCCGATTACGCACCGAAAGTATTCCCACAAGTGTGAAAAACACAGCAACGCGGAATCGTTTCGGTAAGCTGAAAATACCGAGCAAAAAATGTCAATCCGATGTCGTGCCGAGTAATGTGAAAAGGCCCTAAGTGTATTAAAACACTGTTTTAAATCGACTATGACTACGGCCCAGAGAGTATAATAACTCCACTGGGTAATTTACTATTTCGTATTCATTTTCAACGCGATCAATAGATTTATAAGAACGCAGATCCCCCGGAATTTGATTTTGGGTCGTACAATTCAAGTCGTGTCACGCCCCCTTCTCCGATAACTACCACTTTTATGCGTGGGAATGGTTTTGATATCATTTAGCTCTATACTCACTTTCAGCTCCCTATCTTGAACTCCTTTAGAGATATTCAGCTTTGAAAATTAAGATTATATGGCAGGTGCCATGTCCCCTTTTCGGATAACCTACACTTTTATAGGCCACTGTGGTGCAGTGGGTAGAGTGCTCACCTGCTATGCCAGAGGTCTCGGGTTCAAACCACAGTCCGAGCAAAATACCAAAAAACATTTTTCTAATTAGTAAAAATCCAATTATGGGGTCTTTTAAGAGGAGCGGTCACCTCTCGGCAGTGGGCGGCATACCCTCCAAGAGTATTTCTGCCGTGAAAAAGCTTTCCACAAAAAATGCATTCGTCGTTCGGAGCCGGCATAAAACTGTAGGTCCACCCAATTAGTAGGAAAATAAAGGAGGACACCTCGAATTGGGAGAGAAGCTCGGCCATAAAACACGTCAGAGTTATAATAGCGCCATTGTATTATTGTATTACACTTTTATACGCAAAAATTGTTTTGATATCAATATCTCTGTACCAATTTCCAGATCCCTGCCTTAAATCCTTTTAGAGATATTCAGCTTAAAAAATTAAGTGTGTATGGGAGGTTCCACGCCGCCTTTTTCGACTTTTATGCGTGAGAGTGGTTTTAATATAAATCAGCTCTATAGCAATTTTCAGGATCCTGCCATTTATTCTTTCTGATATGTTCAGTATCCAACGCTAAGTATGTATGGGGGGTGCCACGCCCCCTTTTCGTATAACTCCTATTATTTTGCGTTAATATGGAATTCTTATCGTTTATCTCCACACCAATTTCCAAGTCCCTACCTTAAATTATTTTAGAGATATTCAGCATGGAAAATTAAGTTTGTATGGGAGGTGCCACACCCTCTTTTCTGATAACCCCCCCTTTTCTGTGTAAGAAGGGTTTTGACATCACCTACCCCTATACCAAATTTCAGTTCCCTACCTTGAACTATTTTAGAGATAATCAGCTTTAAAAATTAAGTTTGTATGGGAGGTGCCATGCCCCCCTAATATTTTTTAATTTTTTCTTCGACTAAACCTAGGCGGGGTAACAACAAACAAACCCCCCTGAGGAAGTATTTGATTTGGTTCAGCCGTTTTCAAGTTTTAGCGTTACAATTAAACGCTAAATCATTTATATATATATATATATAGATTTATACATAGCTTTATATCTTATGTTTTATATTTATATTTATTATATTGTGACGAATATAATCGGTTCAACTCACATCACTAATAATGACTGAACACATCTCTAATGAAACTGCCAGAACTAGAAGAAAAGACCAGTAGCCCGTTTCTGTAACCTTCCGATATGAATTATAACGCAAAATACAACCCTGTTTCATATTTATCGCAAGGTAGTGTTTCTGTAGGTGTGGTGAATTTTGGTTTTCGTTATTTCTTGCGATATTCATATCACCAGCTTTGGGGGTAGTGAAAACAGATACATTTCAAAATAATGAGTGAGGTGGTTTGTATTAAATTTGTTGCATTTTTATTTATTACATTAGTTTGTGTTTTGTAGAATAAAATTATAAGTGGGAAGATTTCCAAGTTGCAAAAAGTGAAGCTCATGGAAGTTATGAAATCCAATAAATAAGTCGGATGGGAACATTTAGTGGGCCGAATAGTGTCTAACTCGCAGAGCTTGCAAAACCGCGGAACAATGGAAAAATGTAATAGCTAAGTGAAAAAAGAATGTATGTATAAATACGTGTGCATGACAAGACGAAAGACTGGCACTGTTTTACCTTTTCTATTTACCTTATCGTTTTCGTTTTTTTTATTATTATTAAATCACATACACAATACCTGTGCTAAATAACAAAAAATTGTTACGAATTTTTCTTAAAAGGTGTCATTTTTATATAGCGATCTGTTCGTAAAAATTTTTTGTTATTGAACAGAGCTAATCTTACAGGATATTTAGTTCTTTTATTATTATTTTGTTTATTATTATTTTGTTTATTTTTTTTTTAAATATTTTATTTGACTTTTGATAACGAATAAAAATAAATAAAATGAAACTGTAACGATTCCCATTGATATCGGGAAACCCTAATCTATGTTTCAGCCTAAAATTGTGTAGCGTTAAATATTAATATTTGGCAACGAACGCGCACTTTGTTTACAAATTTTCGTTGGATATGGCACTTTTTCGATTGTTTCAGCGATATGACGACAACTCACCATTATCATATCGCAAGGTCAATTCATGAGTTACAGAAACACTTTTCATATCGCAAGCGATACGAGCCTTGCGATAACATTTCGTTCGTTATTATAACGAAAGGTTATAGAAACGGGCTACAGATAATTTCCAGTGTTGCCAGAATTTTCCAGATTGCGTTTGGCAGACTATATAAAGCGGCGAGCAGGCGCCCTGCAGTCAGTCGTAACTTAACCGTAGAAGCGTTAACATCAAGTCAAGTTAAACAAGTGTAAGCTTTTTAGTCGTGAAATAAAGCAGTGTGAATTAAGAAGTAAATAAAGACTTTTATTTAACAATTTAGTGATACGAACCCCATAGAAATAATCAAGCTATCGACAAATACGTAACAATTGGTGTCAGAATTGGAATTTTTAAATAAATTCCAGGACCAAGGATAACGAAATAAGGATAATGGCAAAGTTAAACGAACTGAAAATCCAAGAGCTTAAAAAGGAGTTAGAAAAGAGAAACCTGAGTACAACCGGCAATAAAATTGAACTACAGGCAAGGTTAAGAGTAGCTATGGAAGCATATAACATTAATGTAGATGAGTTTGATTTCAACGATGATGTGGAAGACGTCCAAAAGGAAGAAGCCCAGAAGGAAGAGGCACCACGATCAGTAGCAAACGTAGACATGAACACAGATATCGGCAAAAATGGAAGATCAACAGGCACAGATAACGTCCAAATGGAATTGCAACAGTCAGTACTTTCATCACAGGTGTCCGGCATTGCGTCTCAGTTGGAGGCACAAGAAGAACGCATATCCTTAAAATTCAAGGCACAGGATGCAAAAATTATACAAGTTAAGGAGGTCCTTGAAGAAAGACAAGAACAATTAGAGGACGATGTAAAAGCATTGAAAGCCCGTCTTCAGAATATTCAACTAAGTCGTCAAATCGCTTCAACTGCTACACAGAAGATAAAACCTCCGTCGGTTGATTGAAGTGGTCCATTTCAAGTATTCAAGCTACAATTTGAGAAAACGGCAGTTGTAAATAATTGGAGTGTGGAGGACAAAGTCGCTGCCCTCTTCGTAGCATTGAAAGGACCTGCAGCAGAAATATTACAGACTGTTGGCGAGGGCGAAAGGAACAGCTATGGCGCAATTATGGGTGCCGTTGAAAGACGTTATGGTAGCGAGCACAGAAAGCAGATATACCAAATGGAGTTGCAGAATCGCTTCCAGAAATCAAATGAGACGTTACAAGAATTTTCTTCTGAGATTGAGAAGCTAGCTCATTTGGCAAACACAGGAGCACCTCAAGAATTCATAGAGAGGATGAAAATTCAAAGTTTCATCAATGGAATACGAGATATTGAAATGAAGCGGGCTACCTATGCAAATCCAAAAGGAACTTTTGCTGAAACGGTATCATAAGCCTTGACGCAGGAAACGGCATCTCTATTGAGCAAGCCCACTTACAAGGCTCATCGTGTGGAAGTGGAAACGCCAGCAAAATATGGGAGGCGTTGAATGAAATGCAGAAAAGGAAAAGTAATGTTGTGAAATGCTTCAGATGCGTAAAAATAGGACATATAGCACGTCATTGCAGCAATGATTCCAGTAAGTTCAGCACTGCAGATGGGCGCAAGCGCAAGACTGATGCGTATGAACAAGCGCCCAAATCAACTGAGTCGTTAAACTAAAGCGGGCCAGCCAAAAGGGGCGTGTACTGGTCTCCACAATGGAATGCCCCATAATCTCTGTCTCTCAGTTAGGAAGAAGCAAGAGTAATGTTACTATTGGTGGTTTCGTGGACGGAATAGAGCGCATGTTGACTTTGGATACGGGAGTATCTCATTCCATCATTCGATCTGACTTGGTAAATAAGGAAGTAAGGCCATTGTATGGAGTAAAATTGCGTACGGCAACAGGTGAGGATACCCAAGTCCTAGGGGAAGTTACATGCGAAGTTGTAATTGGAAATGTTGTCGTACTACACACCTTCATAGTGGCGGAAATTGTTGATGAAGTCATAATTCGCGCGGACTTCTTAATTGGCCAAGGCGTTAAGATTGACATGAAAAACAAGGTTATGAGTTACAAAAACTTGGAGGTGCCGCTAAATTTTGGCTATGATAAAAGATACAGCAGTAAGAAAGTGCTCATGGAAGAGAATCAGCAGATACCGCCAAAGTCCGAGACAATTATTTGGGCAAAGATTGATGGAGATTGTGGGACAAAGAAATTGTGGGTTGTTGAAGTAGAAACAGAAACTAAATCAATTGTACTTGTTGGAAAAACCCTGGCTATGACAAAACAAGATGGACGTATACCAGTAAGAGTACTTAATGAGTTCAAGTCACCAGTCAAACTCTCCAAAGGTGCTATCTTGGGAAAGTGCGAAGAGGTTGACATCATCATGAATTGCGAAAAATCCCAAGGAGACGTTTGTAATGGCAACACAGATATTTCAGATGAAATAAATGCTTGGACAGAAGAACTTCAGGAGAATCACAAAAGAAAGGCGAAAGAATTACTTGCCAAGTACTCCAGCATATTTGACAAGGATGGTACAAAACCAGGCAGGACAAATATTGTGAAGCATCAGATTGACACCGGAGATGCAAGGCCAATCCGTCAGGCTCCTTGCAGCGTTCCATTAGCTAAACGTCAAATGGTGAGCCAGATTATACAAGAAATGAGCGACAGTGGGGTAATTAAACCATCAGTCAGTCCATGGAGTTCTCCGGTAGTACTTGTTAAAAAGAAAGATGGCAAGATGAGATTCTGCGTTGATTACCGGAAACTGAATGATGTAACGAAAAAGGATAGTTACCCATTGCCAAGAATTGACGACACTCTGGACTCGCTATCTGGAACGGAATGGTTTTCAACACTGGACTTGAAAAGCGGCTATTGGCAAGTCGAAGTAAAAGAGGACGACAAGGAGAAAACAGCCTTCAGTGTTGGCGATGGTCTTTGGCAATTCACGGTGATGCCATTTGGATTATGTAATGCCCCAGCTACCTTTGAGAGACTTATGGATCAGGTACTGAAAGGATTGCACTGGAAAACATGTCTTGTGTACCTGGACGATATCATTGTATTGGGAAAAAGCTTTGATGAACATCTCAAAAATTTGGAGGAAGTTTTCCGAAGAATAGCTGGCGCTGGTCTCAAGTTAAGTCCTAAGAAATGTTCATTATTCAAGAAAGAGGTAAAATACTTGGGACATAAAGTGACTACAAAGGGCATCTGCACTGATAACGAAAAAGTAGAAGCAGTAAAAGATTCGCCAAGACCTCGGAATCTACATGAATTGCGAAGCTTTCTTGGGCTGTGCACATACTATCGCCGATGTGTACCAAATTTTGCCAGCGTAGCAAATAGTCTCACGCATCTTATGAGGAAAAATAAGACTTTTGAGTGGAGGAAGGAACAAGAAATGGCTCTCCAAACGTTAAAAGATCGGCTTTGTACTGCTCCAATGCTATCATACCCTCTTCTAGGAGCGAGGTTTATTTTAGATACTGATGCGAGTGGTTATGCTATAGGAGGTGTTTTGTCACAGGAAATCGACGGACAGGAGAAGGTTATCGCATACTACAGCCAATCAATTGGCAAACCGGAAAGAAATTGCTGTGTAACACGAAGAGAACTATTGGCATTGGTGGAATGCATCAAACACTTCCATAAGTACCTCTATGGTCAGCGATTCCACGTCAGGACTGATCATGCAGCGTTGAAATGGCTTTTGAAATTCCGAAATCCGGAGAGTCAGTTAGCAAGGTGGATTGAACGACTACAAAATTATGACTTTTCCATAGACCATCGTAAAGGCAGTACCCATGGAAATGCTGATGCAATGTCGCGGCGACCATGTAATCTTGAATGCAAGCATTGCTCAAAAGCTGAGGAGAAGGAAGACATCATAGATGTTCGATTAATGACAATAACATCTACAGACGAATGGAATGCGGAACAATTAAGGAAGTGTCAGATAGAAGGTCCAGATCTGGCACGTGTAATGATCGGTTTGGAGCAAAATGAACGACCATCAAAAGAAGAGATGTCAGCAGAGAGTCCTGTTGCCAAATCATATTGGGCACAGTGGAATTGCAATTGATAAATGGTTGCCTACATCGTGTTTGGGAGAGTGAAGATGGCCAAAGCTCTAAAACATTGATAGTTGTTCTAAGGAAAAGAATACCGGATGTGCTAAATGAACTACACAATGGTCCAAGTGGAGGTCATCTTGGAGTAACAAAGACGGTAGAGAAAATCGAGAAGAGGTTTTATTGGGTCGGCTGCCGTCAGACAGTTGTTGAGTGGAAAAGTGCTGGAAGCGATATCGATATAATATCGATTCATCGATGTTTTTGAACTTTTTCGATATATCGATATTTTTTTTCCGATATTCGATATATCGACGGTCATGGATCCATCACTGATAAACGCGGAAAGAAGCTGGTAAAAGGCAGCATTGCCGTGGAATTACCCACACCCCAAATTTGGAGATTTTTTTTTAAATTTTATTCCTATGTAGAAATTCCTGTGTTTAAAAGTAATGTAAATACGAACTTTTTTTTTAAATGTTCATTGTAGAATTGCAAAATGAAGAAAAAACATTTTAAACTTAAAAATTTTTATTTCTATTTTAAGCAATATGAGATTTTGAACCAAAAACTTATGGTTTTTTTCCATTCATTTTTATTTTTAATTTAAACATTTTCTTTTTAAATCCCAAATACATTTTAATTCCAAAAATTTCAATTTTAATTTAAAAAATTTCATTTTTAAAATAAAATGACGGTTGAAAACGTGCATTATAAAAATGAAAATTTTATTTTTGATTTATTTTCTCTGAGTGTAAAAGGTATTTAGAATGCGTTATTAATTTGTCTATTTCAAACCATTTAGTCTTTAACATGGTTTTTTAAATAACTTAAAAGGAAATATTTCAGTGAACCACTGTAATTGATACCTACTCTTTCTGGCTGGAACAGAATTTACCTTTTTCGTTTTTTTTTTTTTATTATTGAATTCCCTTTTCAAAAAAGATTTCTGTTGATGATAAATTGAAATATTTAGTTTAAATGTTTATTTAGTTAATTTTTAGAGTAATATAAATGACTCACTCTCGTTCAATTCAGGGCACAATAATGAATGCAGACATTTCGAAAAATAGAGCTGTTATATATAGATATGTTAAATTAAGGTTTATATAAAGTAGAGCTATAGATTTTTTTGAACATTTTCGAGTAGCTAGAACAAATGCTGTTCAAATTCTCGAACACTTGTTTGTTTGTTTATTACCCGTATGTTTGCACGGGCATTTGAAGTTTGTATTTTTCGTTTGTTTTTTTTTTTTGTTGTCTTCATATGAATTTTTTTTTTTTTATGTTTTCCTGATACAAATTTGTTTGTCTGTAAGCTCGAATGCTCGAATGTTTGTACGGGCATTTGAACAACAAACGAGCCTCAGACAAATTCGATCTTTTCGAATTGTTCGATACCCGGGTATCTAGAGCTCTAATATAAAGGTCGATATATCGATAATATCGATGTTTTTTCTCAAAAATATCGAAAATATCGATACTCGTAAACATCGATGTTTTTCCAGCACTAGAGTGGACTGCGAACTGCGATGTGTGCATAAAGGCTAAGGGTCATAATCTAGGAGTCATGGGCTGATGAAACAATACAACTCAGGAGCAACATTTGAGAGAATTGCCAAACTTGGAAACAAATATGTACTGGTGGTCATGGATTACTTCACCAAATGGCCGGAAGTATACCCGATTTCAAATCAAGAAGCAGAAACTATAGCCGAAGTATTCACCAACAATTGGGTGGCGAGATATGGTGCACCTATAGAGCTACATTCTGATCAAGGAAGGAACTTCGAATTAGTTGTGTTCCAGGAGATGTGCAAGACACTGGGTATTAGGAAAACTCGAACAACTGCGTTGCATCCACAATCAGACGGCATGGTAGAAAGATTTAACAGAACATTAGAGGGACATTTAAAAAAGTGGTGGACAAGTTGCAGAGAGATTGGGACACTCATATTCCTCTGTTCCTGACACGATACAACAGGTTAGACTCCTGCAAAAGTAATCTTTGGTAGTGATTTTCGACTGCCAGCTGACTTGAAATTTGGGATAAATGCCGATACGGGAATAAATGCCAGACAATCTAACAACGTTCTGGAAGAGGGAATGAGAGAAATACATGAACTTGTAAGACAGCGAACAAAGATCATGAGTGACAAGATGAAGGCCAGGTACGACAAGGCGATGAACTCAGAAGGTTTTGTTGAGGGAGATCTAGTTTTGCTATACAACCCGCAGCGAAAGAAAGGTTTGTCCCCGAAATTGCTGTGTACTAGGGAAGGGCCCTACAAAGTGATTAAACGGCTCAACGATGTTGTGTATCGCATACAAACGATTGGAAGACCGAGGAATAAAGTGAAAGTGGTTCATCTGGAAAGGCTAGCAGCATTTGGAACAAGTAATGTGTCAGATCGGGACGATCAGACTTAGGTGGAGGGCAGTGTGACGAATATAATCGGTTCAACTCACATCACTAATAATGACTGAACACACCTCTAATGAAACTGCCAGAACTAGAAGAAAAGACCAGATAATTTCCAGTGTTGCCAGAATTTTCCAGATTGCGTTTGGCAGACTATATAAAGCGGCGAGCAGGCGCTCTGCAGTCAGTCGTAACTTAACCGTAGCGTTAACATCAAGTCAAGTAAAACAAGTGTACACTTTTTAGTCGTGAAATAAAGCAGTGTGAATTAAGAAGTAAATAAAGACTTTTATTTAACAATTTAGTGATACGAACCCGATAGAAATAATCGAAAAAAAAAATATATATATATATAGATGCTACCCCTATCGCTGCTGTCCAATATTCAATGTGTAACGAATGGCTGGGAATAGAAAAAAGCTGTTAAACTTTTGCTTTTTTTGTATGTTTTCAAGGTGCAAATAAATTGTATAGGTTAAGGACCCAAGGTCCGAGAAAAATTACTTCTTCAGGGGGGTAGAGGGCCTCTCACAGATCTCAAAAATGAAATCAAAACCAGCCGGAGGCTTATACTTCACGAGATATTTGTTGGTAGTTGGATGGGTTCCAGAAATGGAATTCTGCCGGCTGAGGGTTATATTTTTGAAGCGCGGCCATAGGCCGCTAACACAAAGGTGTTTTGCACACATATGTTTATATATATGTGCGTGTTTTTATAAGTTCCTTTCCTCAGTAATAGTACACAGTTTTGGAGTTTTGTTTTGTAAATTTTACAACTTACAAACATCTCCAGTCGACGGGACTTTTGGATTTAGGATCAGGAGGAGCTGCCCTACAACCCCCGATAACTCTTTTTTTCAACGAGTGGTAGACTGTCGGAAAATCAGGCCCGACGAGAGGGGGTCAATTGCCCCGGGCCCGGGCTTTAGAGGGCCCGGGAATTATAAATTAATGATATCCAAGCTTTTTGCTTACAGAAAATAAACAAACAACATCTTTAATCATCTTTCGTAGATAGCTATCATTTTAAATTTCAACAAATTTTATAAATCTCTTAACGTGTCTGCACCCCACTTGATGAAATGTTGGTTTTTAGCGTCGGCTTTGAAGCATAAATTTGAATTAACTTTCTGTTGCAACAGAAAAATTCCGTATGATGCAAATTCTTATATAGCGATATATATACGTGTATGTATGTATGTATGTAAACAGCGATACGCCGAAAACAATCGAAGCTTGCGAAGCTAAAATTTGTTTTGGTCTTCGTACAGTTGAATTCGATTGCTGTTGCACTAAAGCGTCCAGCAGAATCAGTCGGGCAATACTTTGAAACCACTGACAGCTAAGTAGACTGTGGGTGTTAGATAACTTAAAGTTCGTAACTATATATTCATTGAATTTTGATTTTGAGAATTTGTTCATTTAGTATGGGGGCCCGTAGTTTTTTTGACCCCGGGCCCGGATTTTCTCTAGGCGGCCCTGTGGAAAATTTTCCCTTGCCCTTCATCCCTAAAATAAAACATTTTGGATTGGACATTGTGGATATCTAATTCCGGCGATTTAGTGTGTAGCATGTTCATGGCGCGCCTGCGTTTTGCGTTTCGGAGGCATTTTTGCGTTTAGTCCAAAACGCAACATTAAATGTTACATTTCTCCATACAAATGCCACCACCAAAATTCAACTTAACGCAACTATTTTTTTGCGTTTTGAATGCTAATACTATGTTCATGCTGGATTTGAAACGCAACATTTTGCATTTTCGAAGATGGCTTTTCGAAAAGTGTCCATGCTGCCGCGTTTTGTAAATGCGCATTTGAGAAGTTCGAAACAAACGGAGCTAATATCCCAGATTACGCAATCAGGTGTTGAGGTTTATTTTTTTGCTTTGTCTAATTAAAAAAATAGAACAAGAATTTGCAAAATATGTAATAATATGATACACTAATTTTGCAAACCAAACGTACCAACCGCTTTGGTATTAATTTTGATCTCTGTTTTGTTTACTTTCGTTCATTACATGTAGAGTGACGTCATCATGGAGCTCGTGTGCCCATGCTCATGCTGCTCTATATGCGTAATCTTGTAGGTATTTCGTTCTTGTATTGCCAGAGTGTTGCCACTATTTTCCATTCGAATGGCAAATTTTTTCGAAGATTTCAGGGTTGCTTTCTGTGTTAGCATTCAAAACGCAAAAAAATAGTTGCGTTAAATTGCATTTTGGTGGTGGCATTTGTATGGAGAAATGTAACATTTAATGTTGCGTTTTGGACTAAACGCAAAAACGCCTCCGAAACGCAAAACGCAGGCTTACCATGAACATGCTATTACTTTTATAAAGTACGCGCAAAGGCCGCGAACGCAAAATGGTATTACATACAAAAGTATGTAGTGGTGGCCATAGAAACCATTACATAAGCCGGGGTTATATTTTAAAACACGCGCTAAGGTCGCTAACACATATTAATTGTAATATTTGTTTTTGAAAAGCCAAATACAAAAAATAAACAAATATTTATTTATGTTTCGGGTTAAATTTATTATAATTGGACCTTAGATAATACAAAAATTAGTTAAAATATTATATTTATATTTATTTTTGAATAATCTAACATTTTTCCTTCGAATACGTTTGCTCCCGTTTTAAAATTTGTGATAGTATAACAATACGACCGAGCGAGTTCGAAAGCTTACTCGTTCACAATTGTCATAATATCGAATTACGAAACTGATGTAGTTTACTTATGTGGTAATCCAAAAATTGCATTTTTACGTATCGAGTTATACGATCACGTATGTCATAATATGAAATGCCAGTTTTTACGTGACAAGTTATACGATGCGGGCAAATAAACAAATTATTGTTATAATTATCCCCAACGTAATCGCCAATAACTTTAAGGCTTTGAATTATTTTTATTACATTCAAAAATTCATAAATACTATTTATATTTTTGTACATATGTCAAGATCGTAAGCTCAACATGTTGTCTAAAGTGAGCGTAAAAAATTTATGATGGAAAGAAGTCTCCAAATTCACAACATGTTGTATTGATCAGAAATAGTCAACTTTGCTTTCAGAAGATAAAAACACAATAGTTGCGCAACTGTTGCGCTACGGTTGCGGCTTCTGAACGAAGCCAATGAGAATAAACCTAAGGCACTCTGCACACGAGGCGTATCGTCATAGACGCGTACGAGACATTTCATGTAGCGTCGATTTCCCTACGCCTCAATATCTGCACACGAAGCGACATGAAACCAAAGAGTGTATATGGATAAGAGGCTGCAGTTTGAAAAAATTCACACTAGATGTCACATTTCGCGCGAGATGGGACCCGCGAAGTGTGACATCTAGTGTGAAGTTTCGCTGACTGCACCCTCATCCATATATGCTCTTTGTCAAACTTCACACTAGATGTCACACTTCGCGGGTCCCATCTCGCGCGAAATGTGACATCTAGTATGAATTTTTTCAAACTGCAGCCTCTTATCCATATACACTCTTTGATGAAACTTCGCTGCACAAAACAAACAAACAAATTAATAATACGGCATTTGCTTTAAATTTCGAAGCTTTAAATAGAAAAGATGAAAAATTTTACGGAATCTTCAATTTTCTTTCATTATACACTCATTTTTTCCGATTTTTTACACAAATTTTACTGCTTTCATAAACTCCACCAAGTGGAAAAATGTAAACAAACATCTTCTTCTTCCTGTTTTCTAAGCGTAGTACGCCTAGCTACCAGCACTGCTTTACGCCAAGCGACATGTAGCTAGCATACTTTGACGAATGCATGAAGCTGACGACTCGTGTGCAGCCCTCAATTGAAATATACGTGCGCGACATCAAAGCGTACAGCTTTCGTCTGTAGTATCTAATACGCGTCTAAAGCAGTACGCTCCGTGTGCAGAGTGCCTAAGAAGCAGCCGAGAACAAATTTAATAGCCGTGTTTTTATTTTAGCGCAGATGTATAATCGCTAAAATAAAACACATCTAATGTGAAATATGTGGCCGATAGTGGCCGCTGTGGTGCAGTGGGTAGAGTGCTCGCCTGCTATGCCAGAGGTCTCGGGTTCAAACCACGGTCCGAGCAAACACCAAAAACAATTTTTCAATTAGTAGAAATCCAATTATTGGGTTTTTTAAGAGCAGCGGTCACCTCTCGGCAGTGGGTGGCATACCCTCCGAGAGTATTTCTGCCATGAAAAAGCTTCTCACAAAAAATGCATTCGCCGTTCGGAGCCGGCATAAAACTGTAGGTCCACCCAATTAGTAGGAAAAACAAAAAGGAGCACACCTCGAATTGGGAGAGAAGCTCGGCCATAAAACTCGTCAGAGTTATAATAGCGCCATTGTATTATTATAATGTGAAATATTAAGGCCCTTGGCTACTTATAATCAGGATTGTCCAGTTAGAGTTTTTTTTTTTTTTTTTTGTGCGTTAGTCAAGTTTGAGTGTTTTTTTTCGTGTTAGTGTAATCAGCAGTTGTCGTGCTACACGTACTTGTTGTCGGCTCGCTGTCTGCTCGCGTTGATGAAAATGAAAACTTTTAGATATTTTCGTCAATCACCCGACACTCACACATATACACTTCCTCTCAATCCAGATTGTAAGTGGCCAAGGGCCTTTAGCGAAAGGTAAAGATGTTTTTCGATTGTAATCGATAAAATTTATGCCAATATCACGAAGACCAAACGAACTACCGAAACGCCGAAAGCCACGGTACCGAACTCGTCGAAAATCGTATCAGCTACCCCGTCGGTTCGTAGTTAAGTGTTGCCAACTATATGAACTATATTCGCATCAGCGTTACCAAGTGCTGATGTCGAATTTGAGCGGGTTTTTCTCAGGTTTCTTATTGTTTTAATAAAACCAAATACATTTTTACTTTATTTTACTAAAAACAATTTATTTAAATAATAAAATAATGGATTCTATTGCGATAGCAGCTTTATTAGTAGAGGAAGAGGAGCAAAGGATTTCTCTGAACGAAAGAAAGCTTTTGAGAGATCATAGCAATCCTTTTACTTTAAGTTAACAAGCGTAAATTTAATTAGAGGCTGAAAAAAATCGTCTTAATTTGAAAGAAATCTTTACCTTGTCCTTTTTTCTGTTTTTCATAGAATTATTTTGAACTACATAAAAGCAAATTGTATACAAAAACAGGGGAAAATTTCAATAATAATGTACCCGGCACCGGAATTTTTCGTTTCTTTTTTTTGCGATAGATCACTAAAATGCTAAAATGCTAGATCTGGAGAGATTTACAGTAATTTTGCGTAGTCGGGAGTGTTATAACTAGTAAAATTATCATTCACAGAACTTTTCCTGAAGGATTCATTGAAAAATTTTTAGTGGTTTGAAAATAAATACGGCGGGCGCATTACACTGTAGCCGACCTTCCACCACCTGCAATATTTATTTGAACGCGTCTTTATTGAGACGAAAATTTTTACTGAAATGGTAAATTGTTGGTAATACACATTCATAATTCGTTAGTTGCTTTTTTATAGTAGTCAAACAATAATTATCAACTTCAGAAAATGCATTACTATACTTGGGTGAAAATATATTTTAATTTCCAAAACCTACATACACACGTAAATCACTCTTATTATTATTTCACAATTTTTTCTTTGAAGTTTTTCTTTGCATATAACAGCAATTCAATGGCGGTGGAAAATGCAATGGACCCACGCCATGTTTGTGGTTTCTCGCGACCGGTTGATTAATGTATTTACATATATTTGCACTCATTGACACTTATTACAACTTCATACATCCACTTACATAATTTACTTAAACTCTTATTGTAATTTTTCATATTTTGTTAATATCGCCGCAACAAAATACTTGAAGCAAATTTCGGACGAAAAACTGTCAAAATGTTCGTACTTTCGGTGTTCATAATGGCGTTTAAGCGAATTTCGAAAGATTCGGCATGCCGTCGGTAGTCATATTTCCGATTTTCCGAAAACGTCATTTCGGTATTTCGACGGTTTTCGTGATAGTGTCATTAGAGTAGATACCGATTGCAGAGTAATTTCGTGAGTAATTTAACCGAAATGCGCATTTCAAGAGTAATTTCGGCAGGCAATTTCGTGGCAAAATTACAGCCGTGTTTCACATAGGCATATGCTACACTGTCAATATATATTGATGAAATCCGTGGATCGCGATTCATATTGACAGTGTAGCATCGAGTATTGATGGATCGCGATCCTGGATCGCGAATTTTTTGAAATTTTGCGATCCGCGATCCGGATCCGGAAGTAAAATATTTTGAATCTCAGAGCGAGAAAAATATCGCAATATTCATATTGAACGTGTAGCACCAGTTTGCGATCCATCAAACCATCAGTCTAGCATATGCCATACGGTGATCCTAACCCAGATAAAAATTTTTGCATGTAAATGCAACAACAAAGATTTCAGCTCGATTAAACCAGATAAATTGCTGGTTCAATTTCTGATCCGCCCTGTTCGGTTTGTTTTTTCCGTGCTGATTTGGCAGCACAGTGCTTTTTTGATTTGGCAGAACTGAAAAGTGACAATTGTGTATGTATACATATATATACATATACCCAGCAGTAAATTTGTTTCACTGCTAAATGATCATTGATCATTCTTTGTTGAATATTCATCACTGTCGTTTTGCGTTGGTGCAAGCGTGCAAACTATATTGAAAAAACCAAACGAAATACCATCTAGGTGATTATAAACCCACGAGCCAGCTTGTATTTCGGTAGGTTTTTTGACATTCGGCAGCTTTTCTGACAAATTTTTCAATTTGACAACTATAAAACAAATTATATTTAAAATAAAAAACATATGGAAATACAAATTTCAAATTTGCCTCTTGTAAGCTTCTGCTTTGGCCGTAAGGGGAAAGAAGAAGTCCGGAAGAAAAATTATACTGCGCACTGGCTTCTCCTTATAAGAGCGCTTTCACATTACTCGGTGCGGTATCGGATCGACATTTTTGGTTTTTACCGAAAGTATACCGAAACCTTACCGACCACATGTATTTCAATTGGCACTTTCTCATTAGTGTTGCATACATGAAATCGGAGCGGATTAATGTCGGTATACCGCAACGCGGTAAGACCGGTCAGTAAAATTTGAGGAATTACTGCAGACATTTTTGCGGCGTAATAAAAGAAGAAGAACAAAGTCAGTAAAAAACTCGTTTCGGCTATAAATGTAGCAAGTTATAATGTCTTCGTCTTCGCTAGAAGACATTATTGTTATTATTGAGTGATTTGTTGAGGTTAAAAATTTTGTTTTGCAAATTTCGATGTTTGTTTTCCTATTTTCTGCCGATTACGCACCGAAAGTATTCCCACAAGTGTGAAAAACTCAGCAACGCGGAATCGTTTCGGTAAGCTGAAAATACCGAGCAAAAAATGTCGATCCGATGTCGTACCGAGTAATGTGAAAAGGCCCTAACATGGAATACATAGCTATACCGCCATTTGAGTTTCATAATTTATTTCAGTAATTTAAATTCAAATTTCCAAAAAAAATAATTTTTGAAATAGTTATTTTTATTTAGTTTGAAGTTTAAAGTCAATCAAATTGTTTTTGAGGGAGTATTTGTCTCTTTTCAACGTACAGAAGAATTGTTTTTGCGCTATTATAACTCTGACGAGTTTTATGGCCGAGCTTCTCTTACAATTCGAGGTGTGCTCCTTTTGTTTTTCCTACCATTGGACAGTTTTATGCCGGCTCCGAACGGAGTCATATAGGCATGAGGAAAGCAAACCATTTATTTGAAAAAATTCAGCAGCCTTTATATGAAACCATTCACTGATGCCTCCTCATGATGAATTTCATCAGTGATTCATAAAGGATTCATTTCAGATTTTTACTGCTGGGTATATGTTGTATATTTTTCTTCTTCTTTTTAGTTCTTTGCAAGTGCAGCCAATTTTCATTATGAGCCGGATTGTTTCAGTAAAAATGTATCTGAACACAGACCCAGATGTATGCCAGTATCACGAACGCCGAACGAACTACCGAATTCCAAAAGCCACGGTGCCGAACTCCTCGAAAATCGTATCAGCTACCCCGCCGGTTCGAAGTTAAGTGTTGCCAACTATATGAACTATGTTCGAATCAGCGTTACCAAGTGCTGATGCGAAATTGAGTGGGTTTTTCTCAGGTTTCTTATCTTTTTGATAAAACCAAAAACATTTTTACTTTATTTTACTAAAAACAATTTATTTAAATAATAAAATAATGGATTCTATTGCGATGGCAGCTTTATTAGTAGAGGAAGAGGAGCAAAGGATTTCTCTGAAAGAAAGAAAGTTTTTGAGAGATAATAGCAATCCTGTTACTTTAAGTAAACAAGCGTAAATTTAATTACAGGCTGAAGATAAAAAAAATAGTCTTAATTTTGTGTGAAAGAAATCTTTACCTTGTCCTTTTTTCTGTTTTTCATAGAATTATTTTGAACTACATTAAAGAAAATTGTATACAAAGACAGAGGAAAATTTCAATAACAATGTACCCGGCACCGGAACTTTCGTTTCTGATAGATCACGAAAATGCAAACGCAATCTTGCGGAAACTTATAGTTCATTAATAACACATTATTTTGGCGTAGAGCACCCTTATGCATTGCGAAGGCTGCCGCGCTTTGAAAAGTAACCATCAGCCGACAGAACTCCCTATCTGGAGTTAGATCTGGAGAGATTTACAGTAATTTTGCGTAGTCGGGAGTGTTATAACTAGTGAAATTATCATTCACAGAACTTTTCCTGAAGGATTCATTGAAACATTTTTAAAGGTTTGAAAATAAATACTGCGGGTGCATTATACTGAAGCCGACCTTCCACCACTTGCAATATTTATTTGAACGCGTCTTTATTGAGACGAAAATTTTTACTAAAATCGTAAATTGTTGGTAATACACATTCATAATTCGTTAGTTGCTTTTTTATAGTAGTCAAACAATAATTATCAACTTCAGAAAATGCGTTATTATTCTTGGGTGATGTGGCGTCGAAGCTGAGCGGGACGAATGAAATTAACTTATGTTTGCACATAAATAACGTTTATTTCTAAAAAATATGATACACATTAAATCACAAATAAAATGTATGACAAATAAAATATATATATGTATGAAATATAACTTACCGCAGTTCACGTCCTCCTCTAACAACTTTTTCGACACCACACAATATAAAATGAAACGAACTAGAGATGAGCTAGAGGGTATGGCCAAATTCGCCATGTCATAAATGGACGTGAAGTGTGGTAGGTAAATATTGGAATGCAAATTACAAATGACAATATGAAATAATACAAAATCAACAGTGTTGCACAATGACGCAATAATGTTAGTGATGAGTAATTATTTACCCCCCCACCCCGTGAATCAATCTGATTCACCATGATTCACGTTCAAAACGGCCACCTTGGATATTGGACGTCGAAGCATCCCTGTGTTGGTTCTGGCATCAGCTCTTCTCATTTCACCATCCGCACCACGATAAACATTCTCAACTACACCACGACACCACTGCCGCCGCGGCATGCCCGGATCGCAGATGAATACCAAATCTCCAACACTCAACTCCTTCGATGGAAAACACCACTTAGCGCGCCTCGTCAGCGTTGGTAAATATTCCACAACCCAACGCTTCCAAAATCTATCCCGCAGCTGCCGTGAAATTCGCTACTGTTTCCGCAACGTATACAATTTCTCATCTTGCTGCCAAACACACGGAGTTTGCATGGTGTTAGGCGTGCCAAGTAAAAAATGATTTGGAGTAAGCGGTTCCTCTTGATCAACTGATACAGGCATATGTGTAAGGGGGCGTGAATTAACTATGTTCTCCGCTTCGATAATCACACTCTGCAACGTATATTCGCGAGGTGCGATATTCATTAATGTATGGTTCAGTACGCGCTTCACACACCTTACCATCCTCTCCCATATTCCGCCCTCTGATGGGTTATGGGGACAGTTGAAGACCCATTCGACTCCCTTCGTAGATAGCTCGTCACCCATACGCCCGCAATCAAACACTTCATCAAATCGCTTTGCTTCTTGATCGGCACCAACAAAATTCCTTCCATTATCGCTTCTCAACCTCACCGGCACGCCACGGCGATTAATGAAATTTCTAATGGCCAGGATGCATGTGTCGGTAGATAGATCGTAAGCCACTTCCATATGTATTGCGCGAATCGTTAGGCAGGTAAAAAGGGCAATCCAACGCTTCTCTGTACGCCGACCAATGGTTACCTTTAAAGGTCCAAAATAGTCCAACCCAGTATAACTGAAAGGTCGAATGTAAGGTGTCAATCTATCTTCGGGAAGTGGGCCCATAATCGGTCCGCCGGGCATCGAACTCGCGATTCTACATTTCATGCAATCATTTATAACCCGTCGTGAAACTCGTCTAATGTTGATGACCCAAAACCTTTGCCTTATCTCGCCTATCGTTGCTTCCAAGTTTTGATGCTTCATTTGTCTATGAAAATGTGCGGCAATCAATATAGTCACACGGTGTTTAGGTGGCAGCACGATGGGATGTATCGCTTCGAGTGGTAACCAGCTGGCAGCCTGTATTCTTCCACCAACCCTGATGACTGAGTTTGAATCCAAATATGGTAACAATCCACGAATAGGGCTTTCGCTTGATACTGGTTTACCTTGCTGTAATTGCCTCAACTCCTGAGCGTATACTGATGATTGAGCTTGGCGACATAAAATATTTTCGGCGGCATTCAATTCATTCGAAGTTAGGCCATTACTAGTGATATCACACGATTTTTTACGAGTGCGATCTATGAACCTTAATACCCACGCTACCGTCCTTTTCAATCTCATATATGATGAAAACCGATTAAAATCTATAAAATCGTCATTGGTGGCAAAAAATATTTGTTTGGTACGAATCTCCTCGTCGTTACCAACATGGGTGTTCCTAGGAATCGACGTTTGTGGCCACGATTCGACCGGCATAGACAGAAACTTGGGACCAGAAAACCAGCGAGATGATGGGTCAATATCTATTTGGCAAGCTCGACGTGTTGCGGCATCGGCAAAATTCTCTCCAGATGGGATCCACCTCCATTCACTAGCATCTGTTGTTGATAGAATCTCCGCAATCCTGTGGGCCACAAACGGCTTATATTGTCGGTTCTTAGAATTAATCCAATTAATAACTGTTGATGAGTCGCTCCATAGAACTCGCAGGGAAACTGAAAGACGATGTTCATCTAAAATTGTTTGAGAGAGTCGCGTTCCGAGCACCGCTGCTTGGAGCTCGAGCCTTGGTATCGTCATTGGCTTCATGGGTGCACACTTCGTCTTAGCACATATCAATGAGACTTTGATTTCTCCTCCAGGTGTGGTATATCTCCAGTAGCATACTGCTGCAAAGGCTTCTTCGCTGGCGTCGACAAATATATGCAACTCCAAGTGCTTTGGCGGACCATCAATAAAATAAAAACATTGAATTCTAACTGCGGATGTCTTCTGCACTTCCCTTTGCCAATTCTTCCAAGCAGCGGTAGCATCGTCAGGAAGCGGCTCGTGCCAGTTGATTTTGCGTCGCCACACCTCTCGCATTATTAATTTTGCTGCAATGATCAGATGACTCAGAAATCCCAACGGGTCGAAGACTGACATTACATAGCTAAGTACTTCCCGTTTTGTCGGCGGCCTGCTCCCATTCACGACGTCTATTTCCACTCGTGGGAATTTCAACTCATATCTAAAGGTGTCATCCAGTGGTTGCCAAAACATTCCGAGAATTTTTTCCGTTGATGGAGTGCTCGCGTTGAAATAGCTGCTACGCATGCCATCGGCTCCAACATCATTACCTAGAGCCTCCATGACATCAGCGGAATTTGATATATATCCGCGCATTTGGAAACCGGCTGTCTCATGAATCCTGGCTACCTGCCGGGCTACACTCACTGCTTCCTTCACCGATTTGAAACAGTCAACGAAATCATCCACGTAGTGGTACTTCACAATAGACTCCACTGCGCGTGGGTATCGATCTTCATATTCCATCGCATTTATCGTTTTCACATATTGCGCTGCACAAGGGGAGCAGGCGGCACCAAACGTCATAACCATCATTTCATAAACGGCGGGTCTTTCCTTTTCGTGTTCTCTCCATAGGAACCTCTGCGAGCATCTATCCTCAGGCTTAATGTAGATTTGGTGGAACATCTCAGCTATATCTCCACATACAGTGACAGCGCCTATGCGAAAATTGAAAAGAACCGACGGCATTGGCTGATACTCCTGCGGACCTTTAAGCAAACATGAGTTAAGCGAAACTCCATTCACAGACGCAGCAGCGTCAAACACAAGGCGCAATTTCCCAGGCTTGTTGGGATTCACGACCGCAAAGTGGGACAAGTACCATAACCTAGCGCTAGGTATTTCCCTTTCAGACGGAGTTAACTTTCGCGCGTATCCTTTATCGACGTATCGCTGTATTATTGCCCTATAGGCTGAGGCAAAGACGGGATCTCTCTTAAATTTTCGCTCAATTCCAATCAATCTGTTCATAGCCATCTGGTAACTATCAGGCAACTCTATGTGGTCACTTTTCCAAAGAAGTCCTGTTTCGAATTTTCCATTTTTCCGGACCGTCGTTTCCCTAAGTAAACGTTCAGCTCGCAAGACATCATTTCCCTTTAGTACCGGCGCTGGACGAACCCCAAAACTATCAACATCAAAATAATTTTCGACAAGCGCATGTAAATCATCCGTTGCATTTATGTGCAGGCATGCTGTGTTCAACTCGACCCTGTGCTCAGTCGGCCCGAAGACTACCCACCCGAGCTCTGTGTTGGCGGCATATGGGCCCCGATCCTCCAGCTGCATGGTAACTGATGGAAGTCCCAAATGGCAATGATCCAAACCGATGAGCATCATGGGAGTGACGTTGGTAAATGGCTGAGGCAGGCTTGGAAGATTTGCAGCAGACAGCCCACGTAAATCGTTAATATTTAATGTTTGTAATGGCAAGTTGAGTTTTGGTAAAACATACACCCGATTAAGCCTGTGGCGCTTGTTCATTCCTTTTCCACTAATCTCGAGATTGACTACGGTAGCGGCTTCCTGGGCTGTTCTTCCTCCAAACCACTGAATATTCAAATCGCGTTGAATCCCCAATTTGTCTAAAATACTCTTGTCCATCATCGTAATGGAAGATCCTTCATCCAACATGGCAAATGTGTCAACTCGTTTACGCGGCCCATATAGTGTCACTGGCAGAACACGAAACAGCAATCCCTGACGCTTAGTTGTATCCAAAGAACAAGTCAGTGCCGACTCCATTTCATTGGCAGTTCCACCCATATGTTGTTTCCTTTTTGCTGTAGCGAGTGTACTGGCGGCGGAGCTAGGTTCATGGAGAAGCTTGTTGTGCTTGCGTTGACACCCGTCAACTAAACACGATGTACGGTTGCGACAATCACGAGAGGAATGGCCACACCTTAGGCATGAAAAACAAAGGCGGTTTCTCTTAACCTGAAACCACCTATCGGCTACGCTGAAATCTAAAAATTTTTTACATAAAATCAATTTATGAGGTCCCTTACATATTAGGCATTTAACAGAGGGTTGTATTTCGTTAGGTTCGTTGTGGGTGGCATGCAATACTACGCGGCGACGACTATCTGTTTGTTGCAAAGTGCATATTAAATTCGCTAAGTCACTAACCCAGTTGCTAAAGTCGACGACGGTTGGATGGGGCTTAATTGAGGCAGCGTATCTGGCCCAATCCAAACGTTTACTAATCGGTAACTTACTAACCAGCTCCTCCAATAGCGTAGGGTTCGACAGGTGTTGAACACCATTAACAGATTGCAAAAAAATTGCTAAATTTTTGGCTTTAGTTGCAAAGGGGATAAGCTTTTCGATTGCGGACTCAGAAATCGGGCTAATTTCTTTAAGTTGTTGAAGCTGGCTGCGTATCAACGACTCCGGCCGGCCAAATCGAAATTTCAGCTGCTCCATAACCTCACCCACGTTATCAGGATGTATCAGTAACGATTTAACAACTTCCCTAGCTTCACCCTTCAATGATTTTAACAGGCGTTGATTATTCTCAAGGTTGGTGTAACCATAGGTGGCGGTTGATTGAAAAAAACATTGGAGAACAATGGCCAGTCCTCCGGCACACCACTAAATTCAGGCAGGTCTTGTACCTTACGAAGATGTTGGTAAGTAGCACCAGCAATAAGCGATTGCGGGGTATAGGCATTATTGGCATGTAAATGTGTATTTGTAATAGTAGGGGGTTGGTAAGGCAGTGCACTAAAAACCACGTTCGATCTATATGTGTCATTAACGTTAGGCAAATTTGTTGTTGTTGTCACCGGTTGAGAGGCATGTGTGTATACGTGCGCGGGCGAAGCACTTAACGGCAGTAACGATGACAACGACGAAGAAGAAGAAGAACTAATGGCGCTATAGCATTTTCAGGTCAAATGAAACCTTTTTCAAGTGAAGTGAAACTTTTTTCAAGTCAAGTGAAACCTTTTTCAAATTAAGTGAAACCTTTTTCAAATAAAATGAAACCTTTTTCAATTTAAGTGAAACTTTTTTGTTAGTTAGTACAATAACATTCTTATATAAATTTTTTGTACACGGCTTTTACACATCGAAAGTTATTGAACTTTGAATGTTAGTAGTGGTAACTATGTACAACAATATATATGTACCTATATATATATATTTGCAAAATAATCACAACAAAAATTTAATTGTTTAGTTTGTTATTGGTTTCATTATTTTTATATATGTACATGATATATTTATATATGTACTAAAATTAAGTAGATCAAGCTCTTTCAGCCCAGCAAACATTCTTGAAATTCTCATAATTTGGAGTCTGATATGAGTCCGAAATATATAGGTGTGACATATGTGGTATAAAATAATAATAATATAATACAATGGCGCTATTATAACTCTGACGAGTTTTATGACCGAGCTTCTCTCCCAATTCGAGGTGTGCTCCTTTTGTTTTTCCTACCAATTGGGTGGACCTACAGTTTTATGCCGGATCCGAACGGCGAATGCATTTTTTGTGAGAAGCTTTTTCATGGCAGGAATACATTTGGAGGGTATGCCGCCGACTGCCGAGAGACTGCTGCTCTTAAAAAACCCAATAATTGGATTTTTACTAATTAGAAAATTTTTTTGGTGTTTGCTCGGACTGTGGTTTGAACCCGAGACTTCTGGCATAGCAGGCGAGCACTCTACCCACAGCACCACAGCGGCTTATGTGGTATATAAGCTTAAGAAATGTTTACTGACGCTTATATGAGTCCGAATGTTTGCTGGGATACAAACAATAAAACAACAAAAACATTGAAATGCAAAAAGTTCTGAGGTGATGTCGAACTTTTATACATATTGCTAGCTTAGGGTGCAAATTGTGTAAAATATTTTGAATTGTTAACTTTCGAAAAAAAGCCGTGTTCAAAAAATTCATATAAGAATATTATTGTATTAACTAAACAAGGTTTCATTTAATTTGAAAAAGGTTTCATTTGAAATGAAAAAAGTTTCATTTTAAATGAAAAAAGTTTCACTTAAATTGAAAAAGGTTTCATTTTATTTGAAAAAGGTTTCACTTAATTTGAAAAAGGTTTCACTTGACTTGAAAAAAGTTTCACTTGACTTGAAAAAGGTTTCATTTGACCTGAAAATGCTATATACACGGGCAAATTTGGCGGGATAGATTGGCTGTTTGGCGCCAAAAGTTCGGCGGCTTGCTCACTATACTGTGGGCTGACATCATATGATCGACGTTGGTTGTTTCGCACATGTTCCTTTAATTCATCTTCCAACTTTCTAATTTTATACAACAAATAACTCACCTGATCCGTGGTAATAGTGTTGTGGTCATTGCTTGAATTTGACGTCTTACGTATGGTGCCGGTGTTGAGAGCGCAAGGTAATTCATTACTATTACCCATAGATGTGGTGGCGGTTAAATGGCTAGTAGTGGTTGTTCTTGCTGATGTAGCTGCTGTGTATGCTGGTGGTATTGAGGTGGTGCTTATGGCTGTCGTGGTGACTGTGGCTACGGCGGCAGTGGAAGCGGGCATCACTGATGACATTGCATGGCTGGTAGTGGCTGTATTGGCTACTAATGCAACTCCCGGGGCTATATTGGCTGGTGCAACGGACATTGCAAGTAAGGCGCTGGCGGCGTTTTCTGTCGTTGCACTTAAACTGCTGGAATCGCTCTGCGATTCTTCTGGATGAAGACGAGGGCTACGTCTGGGCGGGCTACGTTGCATCATTATGTCCACTCTCTACTCCACACAAAATTTTCGAAATCCGTTCGCTACAATTTGCAAGCAACCGCTATGTCCGTTATGATAAAAAAAATCGTAAAATGTGAATGTATGTGTGTGTGCCAAATCGCCGGCATCAAATTATACATGCATATAAAACATGTGCACAAAGATTCCCCACTGAATTGCGAAATAAAGATTGTGGCGTCGAAGCTAAGCGGGACGAATGAAATTAACTTATGCTTGCACATAAATAACGTTTATTTCTAAAAAATATGATACACATTAAATCACAAATAAAATGTATGACAAATAAAATATATATATGTATGAAATATAACTTACCGCAGTTCACGTCCTCCTCTAACAACTTTTTCGACACCACACAATATAAAAAGGAACGAACTAGAGATGAGCTAGAGGGTATGGCCAAATTCGCCATGTCATAAATGGACGTGAAGTGTGGTAGGTAAATATTAGCCGTGTTTCACATACGGTGATCCTAACCCAGATAAAAATTTTTACATGCAAATGCAACAACAACGATTTCAGATCGATTAAACCAGATAATTTGCTGGTTCAATTTATGATCCGCCCTGTTCGATTTGTTTTTTCCGTGCTGAATTGGCAGCACAGTGCTTTTTTGATTTGGCAGAACTGAAAAGTGACATTTGTGAATGTATACATATATACATATGTGTATATACACAAGCAGCTGTCGGCCATACTTTTCATTCAGACGCCGTGAAAAAAACAAAACAAATTATGGAAGCAACACGTAAAATGTGAGTATAAATGTAAAACTATTAAAAAAACACTTGAAATCCTAAATAAATAAATTACTATTTAGCGAAAGGAGGTCATGGACCAGAGAGGAGACGAGGGCTTTTTTATGCGCTTACATTGCACGGAAGGAAGAGTTCAAAAGCATAAGAGGAAAAAGGTTTGCCATGCAGAATGTGCTGCTAGATCTGGACAGTCAGGGTGTTTTGGTGAGTTATATTACTCCCGGTGCGTGATAGTGAAAACTGATTACTAATTACTTTTCTGGTGCTCTTTTTCTCATTATAGAGTCAACCAACGACGGTGGAGATGCTCGTTGCCAAATTCAAAAACTTGGTGAGGGCGTACAAGCAGAGCGCCAACAACAACAACAGAACGGGCGCGACACCATGTACTGCTCCATTTGCAGATTTGATGGATGAAATATTTGGCGACAGCCCCGTTATTTCAAATAGCCATTCCATCAACCTGTATGGCCAGCCTTTGACCACTTTACATGCTTCACCGGAACAAGCTGCCGCCACGCTGCCAAACAATGAAGAGAGTGCAGAATTTGTGCAGCAAAGCAAAACAAAAAGCGCTCGAGCTCCTCTTAAGGAGAAAATTGCGGCCATGAAGATCAAGGCGAAGAAGGAAATTGCGGAGCAAAAAATTAGAGTGTTCCAGCAATATTCATCCAAAAAGTTGGAAAAAATGGAACAGGCGCAGCAGCTGAAGCAAAAACGCCACGAGGAAAAAATGGCGATGCTGAAAATTTTTATGCAGGCGAAAAACAAAAAAATGTAAATATGTATATATGTATGATAGTTATATTAAGTTTTTTTCTTTTGTGAGAAATTGAATTTTTTTTGTTTTATTTTGTGTACATAGAGTAGCTTTTAAGAATATGAAGTCTCTTTTTTATTTCATGTAAATAGAGTAGCTTTTAAGAATATGAAGTCTTTTTTTATTTTTTTATTTCGTGTATATAGAGTAGCTTTTATGAGTATGGAGTCTTTTTTTTGTGATATTTTGTATATATGTACATATATATAGTAACTTTGAATATGAAGTCTTTTTTTATTTCATGTACATATATAGAGTAGCTTTTAAGAATATGAAGTCTTTTTTTTTTATTTTTTTTTTATTTTTTTATTTCGTGTATATAGAGTAGCTTTTATGAATATGGAGTCTTTTTTATTTTGTGATATTTTGTATATATGTACATATATATAGTAATTTTGAATAATATGAAGTCTCTCTTTGTGATATTTTGTATATATATACATATATATAGTAATTTTGAATAATATGAAGTCTCTTTTTGTGATATTTTGTACAAATGTACATATGTATAGTAATTTTGAATAATATGAAGTCTCTTTTTGTGATATTTTGTACAAATGTACATATATATAGTAATTTTGAATAATATGAAGTCTCTCTTTGTGATATTTTGTATATATATACATATATACAGTAATTTTGAATAATATGAAGTCTCTTTTTGTGATATTTTGTACAAATGTACATATATAGTAATTTTCAATAATATGAATTATTTTGCGTACTTTGAGAAGTTGCAAGAAGTTTGAAGCTTTTTTGGTGATATTTATAATAACTAAATATTTATATTAAGATAGTTACATATGTATGCATTTTTGCATGAGTTATACGTTACATTGCCTTACTTTTCATCCAACGTGAAATGAATTCACATTTGTATTTCTATTTGACTGAAAGTTGTTTACCTATACGAACTTAATAAATAAAAAACGAAGTTCTAAATTATAATTAAACAATATTTTATTTTTAAAACGAAGAAAACGTTAAGGCACATTAATAATATTTGATCTGATCAGGTTTCTTAATACAGCATTACGTCTAGTTTCAGTGGGAACATCATTTTCTTGAGAATTTAGACTATTTCCAGGCCCGTCTTCTTCAACCATAGTTTCATCTTCAATGCTGTCGTGTTCCAAGCAGCAAATATTGTGAAGAACACAACCACAAATGATTACTTGAACAACGGATTTCAAGTCGGTATTTTCCGTAAAATGAAGCAATCTTCTAAATCTCATTTTTAGAAGCCCAAACGCATTTTCAACAACAATTCTGGTTGAAGAGTGAAGATAGTTGAATTGTCTCTGCTCGGCTGTCAAAAATCCATTGTCTCGGAATGGGCTTATCAACCAGTCAGTATTCGCATACGCCGAGTCCCCTACCAGACACGAATTAAATGGAAAAGTGAAGTCTCTATCATTCAACGCTCGCTGGTATAAACTAGATCGCCTTAAAACTCGGCTATCATGCAAGGAGCCGGGCTCTCCAGCGAACACATCTATAAACATCTTATCCGCGTCAACAACCGCTTGTAATTGTAGACTATAAAAATGCTTCCGATTGAAATATGCCTCTTTATTTTCAACTGGAGCTTTGATTTTAATGTGTGAGCAATCGATACAACCAATCACATCGGGAATATTTTTCATGTTGTGAAATTTTCGAATATTATCCCTTGCCTTGGACATAGAAGGCCACTGAACATATTCATGGGCAATTGATAATAACCAATCAATAACCCTTCTGACGACTCTCCATGCAGTTGAAGCAGACATATTGAAGTGAACTGCAAGCTCGCGAAATGTATTGGTATTTGCCATATACCATAAAAGCATATATATTTCTCTTGCGGCTCCAACTCTACAAGCTCCTCGTTGACTTTCCGTATATGAACTTGCATTATATCGTTCTATAAAATATTTATGAAAATAGAAACACATATACATATCTGCGGGTAAGTATAAACAGCTATGACCTTTATTGATATGAAATTCTTACCAATTAAAATTTGTGCCGTCGATCGGTTAATGCGAAAATGTTTCCTAAACTCAAGGTCGGAATAGTTTTCCACAATTTCCATGAAGTCTCCTGAATTCGCCTCCTCATTTTCCGAAGTGCTTGCTGTGCTCGAAGAAGTATTGAAGAAATCTTCTGTCAAGCCACTTGTATTTGGCGATTCTGATGACGACTCAAACATAAACTGCAAATATAAAATATATTAGTTTCATAATACACAGTCACATAATTAAATTATATATAAATTTACCTCAAATAATTCTTGATCCATGATTTTTTATGTTGTTTTTTACTTTCTCAATTCACAAATGGTTTGTTGATATTTCTTCTTCTTTTTACTTCTTTTCAAGTGCAGCCAAATTTCATTATGATCCGGATTGTTTCAGTAAAAATTTATCTTGACTCAGACCCAGATGTAATAACTGAAATGCGCCTATTGTCATTTGTAATTTGGAAATTGGAATGCAAATTACAAATGACAATAGGCGCATTTCAGTTATTACATCTGGGTCTGAGTCAAGATAAATTTTTACTGAAACAATCCGGATCATAATGAAATTTGGCTGCACTTGAAAAGAAGTAAAAAGAAGAAGAAATATCAACAAACCATTTGTGATTTGAGAAAGTAAAAAAAAAAAACAAAATAAAAAATCATGGATCAAGAATTATTTTAGGCAAATTTATATACAATTTAAATATATGACCTTTATACTCATATTTTATGTGTTACTTCCATAATTTGTTTTTTTTTTTTTCACGGCGTCTGAATGAAAAATATGGCCGACAGCTGCTTGTGTATATACATATACAAACATATACCCCGCAGTAAAAATCTGAAATGAATCCTTTATGAATCACTGATGAAATTCATCATGAGGAGGCATCAGTGAATACTTTCATATAAAGGCTGCTGAATTTTTTCAAATAAATGGTTTGCTTTCCTCATGCCTAAATGTGGGTAGAGTGCTCGCCTGCTATGCCAGAGGTCTCGGGTTCAAATCTCAAGAGCAAAAAAAATCAAAAAATTTTTTTCTAATTAGTAAAAATCCAATTATTGGGTTTTTTAAGAGCAGCGGTCACCTCTCGGCTGTGGGTGGCATACCCTCCGAGTGTATTTCTGCCATGAAAAAGCTTCTCACAAAAAATGCATTCGCCGTTCGGAGCCGGCATAAAACTGTAGGTCCACCCAGTTAGTAGGAAAAACAAAAAGGAGCACACCTCGAATTGGGAGAGAAGCTCGGCCATAAACGGCCAAAGCAGAAGCTTACAAGAGGCAAATTTAAAATTTGTATTTCCATATATATATTTTTTATTTTAAATATAATTTATTTTATAGTTGTCACATTGAAAAATTTGTCAGAAAAGCTGCCGAATGTCAAAAAACCTACCGAAATACAAGCTGGCTCGTTGGTTTTTAACCGCCTAGATGGTATTTCGTTTGGTTTTTTCAATATAGCTTGCTCGCTTGCACCAACGTAAAACGATAATGATGAATATTCAACAAAGAATCATCAATGATTATTTAGCAGTGAAACAAATTGACTGCAGGGTATATGTATATATATGTATACATACACAAATGTCACTTTTCAGTTCTGACAAATCAAAAAGCACTGTGCTGCCAATTCAGCACGGAAAAAACAAATCGAACAGGGCGGATCATAAATTGAACCAGCAATTTATCTGGTTTAATCGAGCTGAAATCGTTGTTGTTGCATTTGCATGTAAAAATTTTTATCTGGGTTAGGATCACCGTATGTGAAACACGGCTAATATGAAATAATACAAAATCAACAGTGTTGCACAATGACACAATAATGTTAGTGATGAGTAATTATTTACAGGTGGAAATATATTTTAATTTCCAAAACCTACATACGCACGTAAATCACTCTTCTTATCATTTCATAATTTTTTCTTTGAAGTTTTTCTTTGCATATAACAGCAATTCAATCGCGGTGGAAAATGCAATGGACCCACGCCATGTTTGTGGCTTCTCGCGACCGGTTGATTAATGTATTTACATATATTCACACTCAATAACACTTATTACAACTTCATACATGCATTTACATAATTTACTTAAACTTTTATTGTAATTTTTGATATTTTGTTAATATCGCCGCAACCAAATACTTGCGGCAAATTTCGGACGAAAAACTGTCAAAATGTTCGTTCATTCGGTGTTCATAATGCCGATTTACCGAACTTCGAAATTTTCGGACACCGTCGGTTGTCATAATGCCGATTTGCCGAAAACGTCATTTCGGTACCCCGACGGTGTTCGTGATAGTGGCAGTAATAACTGAAATGCCCCTTACGTTATTTAAATGTAATTAACGCCGAAACAACGATTTTTGTCTAAATAACCCTTAAATTACGCCAATCTGAACAAGCTTTAAGGAATCATTTGGACCGAGGCGAATCTATATATTTTACTTGGATTTAAATAGAAATAATAATTTAAAAATGTTAAGGCTCGGCGAAAATGTGTAATTAGAAAGGAGGAAATTTGTCTACCAAACAATTATGCATCTTCGTTACCGCATGGCCAAAATCGTATAACCATAATAAATACCGAATATTCTCCAAATTTTTAATAAGATTTTATATTTAAATTCATTATATGTACATATGCGTTGGAGATATGTGGTTTGCATGCATTGGGTCCTAATAATGTAAGCATTATATGATAATTTCGTTCATATGTCCGTATCACTGCGTCGCCTACTGTGCCTAAAGAGACGACTGCTATAAAACAGACTTGGAGTATTTTGAGTATACATTCTAGTAGTGAAATGGCGTTTGGAGCATCCTCAGGAACGTCAATACAGTCCATAACTGGTGGTAATGGTGGGGCATACGATGGAAAAATTGCTGGACTTTATGATTTGGAGGAAACATTGGGTTCTGGGCATTTTGCTGTTGTCAAATTGGCACGTCATGTATTCACTGGTGCTAAAGTTGCAGTAAAAGTAGTGGATAAAACAAAACTAGATGATATTTCTAAAGCGCATTTATTCCAAGAAGTGCGGTAAGAAGCTTTTTTGATATACATCTCCTTGCCACTAAGTTTAAATTATGTACGTTTGTACATATGCAGATATGTATCTAAAATAATACATTATTTTTTGGTATAGATGCATGAAGTTGGTTCAGCATCCGAATGTTGTACGCCTTTATGAAGTCATTGACACTCCAGCAAAGTTGTACTTGGTATTAGAATTTGGCGATGGTGGTGATCTGTATGATTACATAATGAAGCATGAAGGTGGTTTGAGTGAAGAATTTGCCAGGAAATATTTTAAACAGATATTGAAGGCTATTACCTATTGTCATCAGTTGCATGTTGTTCACCGGTGAGTACTCATTTCTTTTAGTACGAGATCCCACTGCAGAAATATTACACCCACCGAGTAGATTGACTAAAGCTGTTTATATAATATCATAAAGGGATCCTATTCATACTAGGGTACAATTACCCGCGTATATTTAACTTTTTGGAGTTAAGAAAATTTTCTCGCCCGAGTATAGTAATACATACATATGAAAGGCCGCCAGTAAAAAGTATACATAGTTTTTGGGTTTATAAAAGGGAGACATCAAAAAAAATCTGTAAAAAGGTGTACAAAAAAAAAAATTCCTTAAGAATAATTTCGTCACGTTGGGCACGATGATGATATTAATTTTTCTAGATTAGCACTCGTTTAGGATATATTTGGCTTTGAAATTCTGTACGTATAGTTCGTCGGTTTGAATGCGAACTGTTCCCTCAGTTTGTGAGCTATCAAATTGAAACTAGGTATGCGAGTATATTGTTATGTACAGTTCATGATTTGTCGGAATCGGCCTAATCGGACCACTATAACACATAGCGGCCATATAACCGACTGTTCAGATATAGACACTTCGGGTTAGAAAAATGAAAAGCCCCATCGTGCCCAATTTATCTCATCTCATCTCTGTTGAAAAAAAATTATTTTTCATGCACAGCGTAATTAATCGATTAATTAAATAATCATGCAAGATAAAAAATAATTGAAAATAAGCAAATAGTTGCATTAATCGTGCAATTAAAAAAAAAACGAAAATAATCATGAAGTTAAAATTATTTAATCGATTAGTTAATATATTAATTTTATTAATTTTTAATCATTGAAAAGGTGAAAATAATCTGATGTATTGTGGAACGATTTTCCGTCATCCCTTGTCAAGTTTGGTTTGGAGACAAACCGGGTTCGGCTAAATGCGCCATCTTCAGTGTTCTTTCGTTCGGAGTTATTTTGTGTAAGTTCGATAGTATTTATAGTAACTAACTTCCGTCGTTTTGTTCAGGTACTTCGTGTTCATGTGATGTGTTCGTGCATTCGTGCGTTCGGGTGACGTGTGTGTGTGTGAGTCTGTGTTGTGTGTTTAGGTATGCAAATCTATTTTTTTTTGTCATATTTTCATTATTGTACCCTTATTAACCAGGTAGGTAAAAGTCCGTTATTGTACGTTTGTGTGTTGTTTTGACCTAAAACCGACATAAACAAAACAAGACACAAACGTACAATAACGGACTTTTACCTACCTGGTTAATAAGGGTACAATAATGAAAATATAATAGCGTTTGTTGAGTGTAGGAAAGCGTATGACTTGCAGGAATTTTACCACGAAAGAGCGAGAGGATCAGAGGATGTGAGCGAGAAAGAAGACTAGCTATTTGTAGGAATCCGCACACAGAATTTGTGTGGGTACTTTCCTAAAATGTGTCAAAATCTCTGAAGAAGAGGAAGAAATGGTAAACAGTGTTGCCACAGCCTCAAAAAATTTGGTATCACAAATTGATACATTTATGGTTTTTTGGTATCACCGAAAAATGGTAGAAAAAAAAAAAAAAATTATAATTAATAAAATATCCCACATACCATTTTATGAATTTTTTGATCATATTCCAGTCTTTTTCGATCCCTATGCAAGTTTAAAATAATGGAAAATGCGCTCATTTTCTGATCATAAAAGAGCCTCTCGTCTGTAGAAAATGGTACCCTACGTCCAACTCTTCTTGAGGAGTCGTTTTCGAGAATTATTTTAATCGTATTTTTATCATTTTCGAGTCCCTTTCGATTTTATTTTTTTCGATTTTGAATCTTATTTTGGTCATTTTTTAATCGTTTTCTGATCGTTTTTGAATCTTTTTTGGGTCATTTTTCTTCGTTTTCCTGATCATTTTCGATTGGCTTTCCAATCTTTTTTGGGTAGTTTTTCAATAGTTTTTCTGGTCATTTTCGAATCTTTTTTGGGTCGTTTTTCAGTAACTTTCTGATCAATTTCTAATCATTTTCTAATACTTTTATACTCTTTTTCCTATCATTTTTGGGTCAGTTTACAAACGCTTTTCTTTCCCATCTTCTATCCTCTTACATATTCTACCCTTAGCTTTACCTTTGCTAATATCGCAAAAAGAACTTCCACGGTCACCCTCAGTCCACATTTTGGTTGGAACTTTTTAAACAGATTTTTAGCCTACAATAATATTAAGAAAATAAGGAGTTTTAGATATAAAAATTTCAATCGATAAATGAATTCCTATGAAAATACATATACGCATTTTGGCACTCTCATATACGGCAACACGGAAGAAATGCATCCATATGTTCCTGCTCTACAACATTCGGAACAATGAATACCAAAATCTAATATAAAATTCTCTGAAATTTTTTTTTGAAAAATGATAGCCTTATGTACTAGGCTTGCTAAGGAATATTTCTTTTTTTTTCTAAAAAAAACAAAGTAATCGATCACATTTCGATCTTTAGCATGATCAATTTGTGATAAATTATTTTTTTAATCAGCAAAGGGGATCGAAAAAGACTCAGCTAGGTTATTTTTATATGATAAAAAATAAAATCACTTTTCAATCGCTGGTCTGACTCGTTTTCGGGTCTTCTTTTAATCGTCAAAGTGATAAATTCTTGTTGTAATCAGCAAAGGGGATCGAAAAAGGCTCAGTTATGTGATTTTTATAAGACAAAAAATAAAATTACTTTTCAATCGCTGGATTGATCCATTTTCGAGTCTTATTCTAATCGCAGAGGTGATTAATCAGTTTTTGATCATCAAAGGGGATCGAAAAAGACTCGGCGCAGTCAGTTTTCATAAAACAATCTTCCAAATGCTATGTGGGATGCTGCTTTTGGGGTTCTAACACAGAAAAATGTTTGAGAAAAAAATTATAATTAATAAAGTAAGCTACTTTCGTGGTTTTAACGATATCGTTTTTTTTTTTTAATAATATAAAAATATAAAGACAATACTTAAATTTCATATGCAAATAAATATGAATACTTTGGTACTGTACCGAGTAATATAAAAGTTCTATAAAATGCAATGGGTCAAACGAGCTGGGTGATCTAGTTGCCAGAGCTGATTCTGGAATTGATTTGGAGTCATTGAATCAGTTCTTAAATATTTGTCGCGCTGTCCTCCTTTAAGTCAAAATGCCTGCTATGCGGAGTGGTCCAACCAAAAGTTTGATAAAAATAAAATTTGTTCTAAGCCAAAATAAAAATTATCTACGTATCATTCATATGTAATTGTGCTTAGGTGTTTTTTTTTGATAAATTTAAGTACTCCCTCATGAAGGCGATGAAGGTATTCCACGCAGGATTACTGTGGATGGGTACGTAGATTTTGCCCCAGAAAGAGGATTATGTGGTTGTTGTTGTTGTTGTTGTAGCCAACAAGACACTCCCCGAAGGTTTTGGGGAGTGTAGGGGATGTGACAGTCCTTTGCCGGATAAATCCGGTACGCCCGGGTACTAGTCTCTTATGACACTAGCCCGACTGTCGTGCGAACGATTTTTTTTTGGCCATAATCGACCTTCTAGGCCGGTGGATTTTAGTCGCCTCTTACGACAGGCATTCCTTACCACGGGTATATTCTAGGCCCCCTAACCTGCTGGGGGAGGATTATGTGGTCCTTTCAACCCGTTATCACCAAAATAAAGGTATTTTGAAAAAACAAATATTTATATTTCGAAAACTATCGGCCTCCGGACTGTTCCGACTTTAGATATAGGATCGGAGGACGGTGCAACGCCCCTTTTATAAACGGTTTTTACGCCCCCCTGGGTCGGTAAAGGAAAGCGTGACCACGAAAAAACAAACCATGAAGGCATCAATTTGTGATACCATAATTTTTGAGGCTGTGGCAACACTGTTCCTAAGCGTCATTTTTGACACTAAATAGCATTTCGCACAAATGCGTTTGATGAACTTCTGCCTTCATCTTCAGTTTGACATAAAATAGCATTCTACCCAAAATCTCACCAAACAGACCTTATGAAAAAAAAAATAGATTTGCATACCTAAACACACAACACAGACTCACACACACACACGTCACCCGAACGCACGAATGCACGAACACATCACATGAACACGAAGTACCTGAACAAAACGACGGAAGTTAGTTACTATAAATACTGACGTTGTTCGTTTACGGATATTTTTTGATGTTTTTCGAAAACTTTTAAAAACTAGCACTTTTTCTCCGTTTTTTTACGCCAAATCTCCAACAGAAGAGAGCTAACTGAGAGAGAAAACTGACATTTCATTTTGTGAGAAGCTGTTGAATTCTGTTGGACAAATTTTTGCCAACAGCAATTTTCCAACAGGAAAACAGCTGATCAAACAACAGCTGACTGGAATTTTTGCAAGTAACAAGATTTGCAAAATATACAAATCAATTATAAAATTGGAAAAATACACTAAATTGTCAACAAATATGGATAAATTAAATATGCAAAATAAGTTACATACTTTTTGCTAAGTATTTATATGCATTAGACATATACGCCGCCGATTGACGCCGCCGCCGCCGCGCCGATTACCTTCATAATCGGTCGCCGCCGCCATAATCCGTGAAATCGGCGTATCGGCGCGGCGGCGTGCGCTGGCGCGCCATACCCGTATGGAGCGAGATGTGTACATATTTTCCTAGTTTTGCTAACTGCTAAAGTTCTTCAAAATTAAAAAAAGGAACCAATCGACGTGTTTTGACCTCAGGAACATAATTCTTTCTCAGGTTCGGAACTTTTCTGGGATCTCTTCCATTTAGTCCTACTTCTCGAGATCTGTTGCTAATAGTTCTACTCAAAATTGAATAATTTAGACCCTCCTTGATATCATTAGATGGCGATTTATGCATGAAAATGATCCCAAACATGCCTCCAGAATCGAAAACTCATGGTTTGAACGTAAGAAAGTTGCTGTTTTGAGTAGCCCTCACAGTCGTCGAACCTCAGCCCTATAGGGAATATTAAAGAAGACGATGGGGGATCAAAAAGGGAAAAATAAGCAAGAGTTATGGAAAAAAAAAATAAAGAAGCTTGGTACTTAATACCAGTTGCAAATTGCGCTGATTTGGTCAACCTTATGCCACGAAGAAGTAAGGAAGTTATAAAAAATAAAGAAGCCTCAACTAGACATTAGTTTAAATCTAACGGCAGCAGTAATATTGTACTTTATTTGGAAAAACAATCGAATTTAAAATTTGTCCCAATTATTATTTCCAACTTAAATTATACATTTCATTATTTTTATTCATAAAAATTAAATTATTATACAAAAACCACCCCATAGTCATTGAAGCATGTCCTCTCCGTGTAAGAATCAATATATGGTAATTATTATTTGGTCTTAAAATTAAACAAATGGAGAATTGCAAAATTTTGTCCCTATTATTTTTTCCAACACTGTATATACATATATTTATTTTAAAGTGCCTTATATACATATATATAAATATGTATGTAAATATGTGTATGCCTGTTTATTATCATACAAAATAAGCAAATGAATTTAAATTTACCCTTACATATGGATTTGTGTATATTCTTTAATATTTATTTTCTTTATTTTATATTTTAGTTTATGTAACAATTGTTTTTTGCTGGTAATAAAAAAGTTTCAACAATTTAAGGTGGAAATTAGTTTATTTATTCCATTCAGCCAGCGCTATTAAGGTAACTAAATAAAATTAAGATTTGAATAAGGATTGTGATTTGTAGATTTGGGGCAGGCGCGCCGGCGCGAAAAAGCACGCCGTCGTCGCCGCCGCCGCCGAAATTTTTTTGGAATGGCGCCGCCGCCGCCGGAATCACTGTCGGCGTATATGTCTAATATGCATATTATGTACCTTAATAAATTGTAATCTCCTTTGCCGGAATATATATTAACGTGGCCGCTGTGGTGCAGTAGGGAGTGTTGTGGCCACTGCGGTGTGGCGGGCAGTGGCAAGTCTGCCATACCAGAGGTCGTGGGTTGGATCCCCAGCCTGGATAGATGGAAAATTTGTATATAATGAACCATGATCCGATAACAATTAATTTTCCAGAGGGGTGGTCTCATAGATCACAAAAAACAAAATACCACCCGCCGGAGGCTTATAGTTCAGGAGATATTCCTTGTTAAATTAATGTATGTATGTGTAGAACATCTTTCTGCGTTGGCGGCCTTCGCCCCCGCTTCAAAAAAAATTACCCTCAGCCGGCAGAATTCTCTTTCTGGATTAATATCCATGGACCAATCCACAGTTGTTTTGTTTAGAACACCTTTTGCGTTGGCGGCCTTCAACCGCGCTTTAAAAAAATAACCCTCAGCCGGGAGAATTCTCGTTCTGGAGAACTTTAATATTATAATTTAATAATAGTTGAAAGTGTTAAGATAAGATGAATTATCATCTACAGAATATCTCCTGAAAGTTTCACTGAAACATTCCCAGTAGTTTATAAATAAATGAAATTGGTTCATTATATACAAGCTGAGCCTGGATAGACAACAAATTCTAATTAAAACCCAATTATTCGGATTTTAAAAATAGCGGTCACTCTAGGCAGTGGGTGGCACACCCTCCGAGAGTATTTCTGGAGTGGGTCGGCTTCAGTATAATGCGCCCGCCGTATTTATTTTCAAACCACTGGAACTTTCGGGAAATGTTCTATAGATGTTAACACTCCCGATCGCACCGCAGATATAATTTATAATTCGAGAAAGGAAATTTTGCTGGCTGGGGCTATTTTTTTTAAAGCGCGGCCAAATGCCGCCAACGCCAAAGTTTGTTCTACTCAAAAGTACTGTGGATCGGTCCATAGAAGGCTATTTTTTTAAAGCATGGCCAGGGCCGGGTGCATTAAATTGAAATCTCTTCTGCGGAGCAGCAGACACGAAGACATACTACAGTGGAAACACACATGGGTATAAAGAAAAGCAATTGTTAATGTGATCATTATTACAATGAAATCCTATTTATCAGATAGTGACAGCGAAAGTGATGTTGACTGTTTCAGGCAGAATTGTGTCTCCATTAGCATTTATATAGAACAAACAGTGCCGAATTATTGTAAGAGAGAGTTCCGGATGCATTTCCGAATTTCAAAAAACCTTTTTGCGAACCTATGCGAACGATTTTTAGATTGAGGAGCTTATCGCGGGGTGACAAAAGACTATCTGACCAAAAAGAAACCCAAAACGAATCAAGAGAAATTAAATAAGAAAAAACCACGTTTTATTTCATTCTTTTTGTGTTATATGTACATATATACATAATTAACAGCCGTAATTTCCACCAATTTTATTATCATTTTAATTTTAATCCTTTTATGCAACTTTGAATTTGGGGCTTGTGAATGTAAATAAAAATCAGCTGTTTGCCAAAGCTGTTGACCTCTGCAAATTTTGTGTTCGTTTACCTCTTACGATATTTTTCTCTTGTGAGAGGAAAGATGACATTTTTCTCCAACACCTGGCTGTTGGAGGCTGCTGAGTAAATGCTGTTGGAGAAAGTAAGCGAACAAAGCTACTATCGAACTTACACAAAATAACTCAGAACGAAAGAAGACACTGAAGATGGCGCATATTAGCCGAAACCGGTTTGTCTCCAAACCAAACTTGACAAGGGATGACGGAAAATCGTTCCACAATACATCATATTCCTACCCTGTCGGAAAAACAAGCAACCAAAAAGTTGTGAAAATAATTGTTTGTAATCATTAAAGGGTTACAAGAACAAAACAAGTTTTAATTAATAACACTGGTCGGCAACGAAATCCTCCTCTTAGGTTTGATAATTGACTTAAATGGATTTAGGGGCGCTGATTACAAAATCATATTGAAAGGTCGTATCACGTCGGGTTTTTAAGTTATTTAGCAAAATTAATTTTGGCCAAATTAGACTAGATCCTCCTAGTTTTATTCTCTATTTTTTTTACCGTCTCCTATTAATTATTAAATTGTAATCTCCTTTCCCGGAATCTATATTATTAATACGCAAATATAAATTTTGTTCCATCTTCTCCGTCGATTCTACTGTACCGAAATTAAAACTATGGACACCATTAGAAAAGTAATGCTCTAAAATAGAACTGCGCCAATTTTCGTTAAAATTGTTTGGATCTGTATTATTAACACGCTAATATAAATTTTCATTAAAATTGTTTGGAAAATGTGTCCACAATCGCCGTTGGAAAATTATCGTGTGGTTGTTGTTGCATGCTTTTGAACAGAGCTGTGTCAATGTGCATGCATAGGTGTATTGGTGTGTGTTCTCCAAACTTACCACGCAATTCTGAACATGTTTGGGGGCAAGTAGTGTGTAGTTTCAAAGAAGTAGAAACATAAAAAAAGTAGCAAAAAGGACAAGGAAAAGTGGGATTACAAAGAATAAGTAGGAAAAAGGAAAAATATAATGAAATAACTAGGTACCTATATAATTAGGTAGAGGAGTAAAAAAAACAACAAAATAGTAGTAGCAGTGATAACAACATAACTTAAAAACACTATTTTTGCATATCAGTCCCAAGAAAACAACTAGGAAACTGTCGAGTTTCGACAGTAGGCGCCATTCTAGTATATCGACCCCTTTGTGCGACTTTATCGTAAGGGACAAAAGCAAATTTTACAGGAGAGCATTTTTTAGTTTTTTAATACTGTTTTTTATTGGAATATTTAAATAAAATTGAACACGGGATTAGATAGTTAATTAATATACTGAACTTGATATTTTTTTCTTGAAAAAATTTGCAGTTTGTGAAAAAATCATAATTTTGTTCCTTACGATAATTTCGCTCTCAATGTTTTATGAGTGTATTTGAATAAATGTTCCATACGATAATATTTAAAAATGGTTGTATATGACAAAAAAAGTGTCTGATTGTATACTTTTGCATTTTTAATGATAGGGTCATGGTAATATAGTGAGTGAGTTTCCACCATCGATTTCGTACTAGCTATATTCAAAATATTTTTTATATGGGCGATGCGATAAATTCGAGCTCAAGAAAAAATTATACATTGTCCCTTACGATAAAAAAAGAAAGTAAATTTTTGGCACAATTATAAGGATTTCAATTGGAGGAGACTATACACCTGAGTAGTTCGTGAAGCATACGCTAGAAAGGCAAAATGGACTGCAGCGAGTGACGTAATAGCAGACACCTTGAAAACACTGAGAAGCGTAGAGAGAATACGGTGAGGCAACGGCGACTAAATGAGCACTAATTGTGTCCTTCGGTACGTCTAACAATGACCACTTTGAGTAGAGCGGATACGTACAGGAGCTCGGCCTCCTGCGTCCGTTACGGTTACGTACAGGACTTGGTGCTCAACCCACCTCCCGACGGTAGGTTGACGGCAGTACCGGGGGGTTCGGACGATGACAGTAGGAGGTTTAGTGCGGTTAGAGTCCCACACCACACTGACGGGATTTCGATGCTACCTCGTAAAAAAAAAAAAACAAAAAAAAAACAGCATTATCGAAAATAATAATGATAATTATTATTATTATTTTTATTATGGGTGTTTCCAGCGTTACGGACGTTCCATGCTGCCACATTATTTTAAGTATAAAACCTATAGTAGGCTTTGGATCAGAATATTTTTTTTTGTCATATGTAGCCTTTGTACTCCTCTATCCAACGCTATCAAACTTTTTTCTAGAGATGACACATTACCACTGTAGAAGGATTTAAAGTTGCCGTTCGGACGTTTCTCAAAAGTGCCTCGTATTTCAGGTTACATCTGATTTCGTTAAAATTCTACGAATTGGTTGATGCTACAAAAAAATGATGTATATACGACTAACAGAGGAATATACAAGGACTGTCACTACATTAAAGTTATATTTCTGTAGACATTTTTTATTGGAGAAATATCGGGTTTAATTTTGTTCGGACGTTCCCGTTCGGACGTTCCAAATTTTTCTATGAAGGAAAACATAACTTTTTCATAACAAAACAAGTGTTGAGCAAATATTTTATTGCAATTAATGCCTCAGACACACATGTGGTATGAATATCATAATATCAATACTATGATTTGGATACACTATGAAAATTTTCAATTAAACTACAATATGAGGTTGACATATATGTGGTATAGATCGTAATATTATTACTATACTACGATGTGTGTCTATAGCATAACTCATTAATTCAAAATTTACATTACTTGCACATTCTGAGCACTAAAACGATACTTAATAATGTATAGTGGCGATGAATATAAAAAAAACTGATGTAAGTACTAGCAAAATTTAATAAGAATAAATAAAGGTATTTTAAATATCGCGTTGCTTAAATGTGATGTCCATTTTCGCATGAGAAACTGTGTAATGATTGGAGGGCTGGTATTTGTTTTACTTTAAGCCATCGCATATAGGTAGATTTGCAAGTTTTATGCATCTTTCATAAGGTTTAACCTCCACCTCATAGCCCTTTGAGCGTAATTCATTGCTAGATAGCTTTATAAGGAAAAAAAAATTATCTGAAGAAAAAAAGTGTATACGTTCGGACGTTCCAATGTTTAATATACATACACTCAGGAATCCTTTTGATTTTGGGAAAAAAATTAACGCTGCCCGAAAGAGCACCCAAAAACTCGGTTAAATGACCCGACCACGTTAAAACGAAAAAAAATTTTAAAAGTCCGCTCTTAAATTTGAAGCTTGTAGTTGATAGGGTTTCGGGACAATTTTTGTTTTTTTTTATCACGCGAAATACCGCGGAAATAGTTCTTTTATTGTAATTCTATTATCTTACATCCGATTTTTAAAATTGATACGTCATTATTTTAGTCCTGGGACGCTCTATATTTCCCCCTAACGTGCTTTTGAGCTGTAAAGTAGAAAAAAAATAAAAATATAAAAAAATTGATTTTAACCCCCGAGTTATTCAAAAAAATTAAAAACCGTTGAAAAAACTAGCAAAAACGCTTTTGCGATCATATTACAATGTTTGTTAGCTTTCAAAATTGATCCATAAACCATACAATATCGAAAAATCGATTTTAGGTGGCCCACTTGAGAAAACTTGACTCAATATAAATTTTTGGAGAATTTTTTTTTCTGAGCACTTATGCAACATCATTTACAGTCTATGTTATCGAAAAGAGCTATTGATTAACTCGGATACAGCAAAGGTGCACCGTACTCCTTTTACGGGTACTCCACAAGGAGCCGTCCTAAGCCCTCTATGTTTTAATGTTTATATAAATCACATCTTCTCTGAAATGAACACTCGGGTACATGCCTATGCAGATGATATAGTTTTATTTACAGCCGACTCATCCCAAAGTAGGGCTATCCTTAGAATACAACATGCATTAGATTCCATAAACAGTAAACTCAACAGCATCCAACTTACGCTATCCCCGTCAAAATCTAAATACATGATTTTCTCGGCTTACTCAAGACGAGATACACATCCAATAAACCTTCAAATAAATCAACAAAATATTGAAATAGTAGACACCTTTAATTACACTGCTCTACAGCCAAAAAATACTCTGAACGCGACCATCCTATTTATATGTAAAATCGGTCGCTGATTCCGAAAATCGGGCTCATTTTTAATTCTATGGGAAGGTTTTTGAGATATCGGCAATTTACCGTTATTTGGCCAATGGCTCCACTTAATCCTGTATACCTCTTTAACGCAGTGAGCTATCTTCCTTGGAGTGACACTCAACGAAAGAAAATTAAATTTCCTTTTCATCCCTGCTACAACATTTTTCTGTAACTCTTATAGTTTCTGAAATATTGACGATTCAATTTGAATTTTTTCGATTTTTTACGATTTTTTGAAGAAAAAATTGATTTTGTCAGGCAATATCTTTTAAACCAATGTCTTCACCTTCGGTTTTACTCCTTTACGTGAAGCTCCATTCTATTGGGAAAAAGATAAGCTATCAACGAAGAAAATCCATGGTAAAATAGAAAAGTTATAGGCGATCAAGTAAATACATCCAAGTCGCGCAATGCCTCTGCACGGGTATATTCTATGCATGTTATACCAATACCTACACATCTGCAGTAGCAGCACATTGGCAGCGCAGTAGATAAAAGCCCATTTACGGGTATAACATGCATAGAATATACCCGTGCAGAGGCATTGCGCGACTTGGATGTATTTACTTGATCGCCTATAACTTTTCCATTTTACCATGGATTTTCTTCGTTGATAGCTTATATTTTTCCCAATAGAATGGAGCTTCATGTAAAGGAGTAAAACCGAAGGTGAAGACATTGGTTTAAAAGATATTGCCTGACAAATTCAATTTTTTCTTCAAAAAATCGTAAAAAATCGAAAAAATTCAAATTGAATCGTCAATATTTCAGAAACTATAAGAGTTACAGAAAAATGTTATAGCAGCGATGAAAAGGAAATTTAATTTTCTTTCGTTGAGTGTCACTCCAAGGAAGATAGCTCACTGCGTTAAAAAGGTATACAGGATTAAGTGGAGCCAGTGGCCAAATAACGGTAAATTGCCGATATCTCAAAAACCTTCCCATAGAATTAAAAATGAGCCCGATTTTCGGAATCAGCGACCGATTTTACATATAGATAGGATGGTCACGTCCAAAGTACAGACAAAAAATTTCATTTTGTGATCCAGTGTTATTATAAATATCAATTAATAAAACGATACATACCCTGCATTAAATTTGTTTCACTGATGAATGATCATTGATGATTCTTTGTTGAATATTCATCACTGTCGTCATAACTGAGTACAATTTTTATTTTTTTGTTTTTTTTTTTACTGAGGAAAGCAAACCATTTATATGAAAAATTCATCAGTCTTTATATGAAAGTATTCACTGATGCCTCCTCGTCATAGGTGAATTGTATCAGTGATTCATTAAGGATTCATTACGGATTTTGACTGCAGGGTAACTGCTTTCAATTCATGAACACCTTAAGATCTCTTTGTGGCGTATCATGGGGCTCTGATCCACAGAACCTTATTACTCTATACAAAGGCATAATCAGACCCAAGTTTGAATACAAGTCATGCATTCTACTGGACTGCCCAGATGCCCTCATGCTAAAACTACAAAGAGTCCAATACAAAGGCATCCGGATTGGACTAGGGGCCATGATGTCCACCCACACGCTCAGCCTCGAGCAAACGGCTAATATCTTGCCATTGCAAGAAATCGGGAAATCTCGTTAACAAAATACTGGCCAGAACGGAACACCCAGCTTCACCCTTTATTACCCGGCTTTGTCAAACTAATTCAGATTCCTCTAAACTTATTCAAGCTTTTTCAACAAAAAGAAATAACTTTGATATCAAAAAATACGACAAACATCCATACTTTCTTTATGACCCGCTGGACATAAATAGGAAACTAAACTGCATAGAATTTCTCGACGTCAAAAAGCAATCATCAAACCCCACTCAAGTCAAACAGAAGTTCGAAGATAAAATTACCCGAAGAAGGAGAAATTTCTCAAGAATTTACACCGATGGTTCGAAAACCAACCACAAGGTCAGTTGTGCGATTTGGTTTCCGAACTATGATATCGAGGCCACTTTCTCTTTAAATGCACAAAGCTCTATATTTTCCGCAGAAGCCTATGCCATCATTGAAGCTATGCAGCTTATACAAATTCAAGAAGACAACAATTTTCTAATAATCTCAGACAGCAAATCAGTACTGATAGCACTTAACTCCTACTGCACAAGTAAAACTCAACCGTACATCTTTGAAATTAAGAAATTACATTCAATCTTGAAGACTATAGGTAAGCGAGTTCATTTACTATGGGTGCCGAGCCACCTCGGCTTGGAAGGTAATGAATACGTTGACAAACTTGCATCTCAACACATCCCGACACGTCGCACTGATAAGATATTACATAGAGACTTAACATCATATGACAAGCAAATTACTATAACATCTTGGCAAAATAAATGGAATGATAGCCCTTACGACAGGCAACTACATTCCATTGCTCCCAAAATAAATACAACACTTTGGTTCAAAAATGTCGCACTACCTCGAAAATTCATTACTACAACCAATAGACTACGATTCGGGCATATCCAATCTCATGAACACTTGGCAAGGATTGGTATTCTGCCTAGCGCGAGGTGCAACTGCGGCCTAGTGCAGAGTATCAACCACTTGACTTTCTTTTGTAACTTGATATACAGAAGCGCACGTACCCGACTTATAAGAGATCTACTCGGGCTGGAAATGAGATCATTTAATGTCTTCGTAATATTAAAAAGTAATAGTATCGATGCGTACAGAGCGCTATACAGATTTTATTCTGCAGTAAACATTAAAATTTAATAGGTTAAAAAGATTCACATCTCTTTAAAAAAAAAATTAAAAAATTAAAAAAATAAATAAATTAAATTATAATAACAATTTACACAAACCAGTTTAAAATTGTAACCCTAGTCATACACCGCTGTATATAAATTATTATAAAAATATATTTTTTTTCATTGAAACTGTAAAAAGAGAGAAAAATAAAAATATTAAATTCATATTAATAATATATAAATAGGCTTATATATATCATACTTTGTACCTTTTACTTAAAGTTGAACTAGATAAAAATGCAAGACTTTCATACATACATTTACATATATACCGTAGTTTAATACTTAGTACCTAAGACATAAGCAATGTCACAACTGAACTAAAAATAAAAAATATGTAAAAATATATAAATGGGCTTATATATGTATATCATACTTTGCACCTTGTACTACAAGTTTAACTGGATAAAAATGCAAGACTTTCATATATACATTTATATACACATATTTCTCAATCGTAGTTTAGTACTCAGTACGTAAGAGATAAACAAATTACAATTACAAAAAAAAAATAAAAACAAAATAAAAATAAAAAAAAATTAAAAAAAAGAAAAATAAAATAAAGATATATATGTTTATATATAGATACACACAAAAAAAAAAAAGAAAAACAATATTGTTGAATGTTTACATCAGAAACACCACGCACCAAATGACAAGAGTCCTGAAAAAAGTCCCCAAAAATTATTCGCACCGAATGCTAAAAGTGCTGAAAATTTTCACCAAAAACTACTCAAATCGAATGCTCACAGTGCTGAAAATTTTCACCAAAAACTACTCAAAGCGAATGCTCAAAGTGTTGAAAAAATGTACTCACCTGCACTACCGGAAAAATAAAATATATTCAAAATTAGCTATTTTCATCTTGAAATTATACAATTTTCTTAAATACTAAATTTAATTTAAATAATTATAAACAATCGATAGCAAAGCAAACAATTAATGCATTGTATCGTTTCATATAAAGCTAGTGTGTACACATAAAATTTTTTTAAAATGCAACCAATTTTATAATTAACAAGTAAGGAAGCCTAAGTTTGAGTGGAATCGAACATTAGATACTCAGCTGTATGCTTTCATTGTTTGTTTGCGTTTGATGGAAACACGGTGTAGGTATTTTATATAAAGCAAGTGCTGCATAAAGTGGGCGTAGCCGCGCCCATTTTCAAAATTTTTATCAGTCATCCAACTAAGCATATGAATATTATTCTTTGTGCAAAATTTCATTCCTTTATGACTTCTAGTTACAAAGATGTCACGTTACGAATTCCCAAAGGGTGTCCCAGAAATATCTTTGTTAAAAAGTAGGCGTGGTCATAAACCGATTTCAATAAATTTTTGCATGTCTATTAACACAAGTTATAAAAGTGTATAAACCAAGTTTCGTCATAATATCTCAATTATTTGTCGAGTTATAGGCTAAGAAATCTCGTATATTCCTTTGTCTAAAAAGAGGCGGTGCCACGCCCATTTACCAAAATTTGTCTATTTTTTGTTTCCGGTCTATTGTGGAACTCTTGCCACAAAATTTCAATGAATTATCTTTATATTTGACAAAGATATCGCTTAAAATGTTTTTATTAGGCCACTTTATAATACCCATATATAAAAGTGGGCGTGGTCGTCAGCCGATTTCGCTAAAATTTTCAACATGTATTTCCACAAGTAATAAAAGTGTACACACCAAGTTTCGTCATTATATATCAATTATTTGTCGAGTTATGGGCTCAGAAATCTCGTATATTGCTGTTTATAAAAAGAGGCGGTGCCACACCCATTTTCCAAAATTTTTGTGTTTTCCGTTTTATGTCCGCAGTTGGACTCCTGCTATAAAATTTCAATGATATATCTTTATATTTGACAGAGATATCGCTTAAAATGTTTTTATTAGGTCACTTTATAATACCCATATATAAAAGTGGGCGTGGCCGTCAACCGATTTTGACAATTTTTCATCCAAACATTTGCCTAAGTATATCACGCGTACCAAATTTCATCGATATATCTTCAACAGTTTCTGAGTTATGACTCATAAAGCTTTCAATGTTTGCTCCTTAATAAGTGGGCGTGGCACCGCCCATTTTCCAAAATTCCATCAAATTTCTTCTTAGGGGCCTGAGCTCAACACGTGGGTAAAATCTATCACTCTAGCTATATTAGTGGCTGAGATACCAAATTTCCGATTTTTTCTATATAGGAAAACTGGGCGTGGTCATGGTCCGATTTCGCCCATTTTCAATACCAACCGTCCCAGTGTCGATACCAACTTGTATTTCAAATTTCATCAAAATATCTCAATTTTTGCGCGAGTTAGAGTGTTTACAGACGGACGGACGGACGGACGCACACTGGGTGATAGCGGCCAAAAATAAAATCGAAATTAAAGTATTAGCAAATCAAATTTTTTTGAAAGTGATTGACAGATATAACAATTTGTAAAAAAAAAAGCTTATATAAAATTTTTTGAGTCTCGTTTTGTTTAGCCGTACAGGGTGTTAAAAACTGAGCAAAAAATATTTCCTTTTATTTCTCAACAATTACACCTTATACAAAATGCTGTAACTCATTCAATTATTAACGTATGTAATCGAGTGATACATCATTACATAGATATTGATTTGGCCTTTTAGAAACAATAAACCTTTTGTAACCAGCGGTAACTCTTAGATTTATATGAACTTTCAAATATTGACAAAAAAAGTCGTAAAAAAAAAATTTTGCTCAACTTTAAACAAAAAAATAAAAAAAATAAAAAATATGACCTCCCCAATTTTTTCATATGTTTTGAAATGATATATTTTTAATCAAACTGCATTTTAATTCTTGAAATCCACCTGCGCTTTTCGCTTAAATAATCTTTTTCCCATTTGACTAAAAGTGCCTTTTTCAAAACGCAATAATTAGGCTACTTTTGACATTATGAAAAATCTTATTCTTAGGCCACTAATCGAATAGTTTGTTCACCGTGTTGTAGGCAATGGTTCACACTTTCAAATTATGAAAGAATTTTTTTTATCAGCGTTATCATTATTTTTTTGCAGCCTGTTTCTTTTCGAACAGAAAAAAAAATTGTGTAAAAATTGGAAAATTTCAACATGAAATAAAAAAAAATACAAAATATGACCTCTCCAAATTTTTAATATTTGGTGCTAGTGAACGTGCTTTATAAACAGGTGAAGAAATCTTAAAAATTCGTTTGCGCTTTTTTGTTTTATGAACTTTTTTATGGAGTGAGTTTTTCTAAGTTTTCATACATTTTTCCCATACAAAATCCCCAAAAGTATGCTTCAAAAAGTATTAATAATTTTGTATGGGGAAAATTTGCCAAGTTAATGAAACTTAAACAACAATTTCTCCAATTCTAATAAAGATATCTGAAAAATTTAAACGCCATATTCAGGGGGATGGTTTATGCTTTCTAACGGTGTATTTGATTTTGAATAAAAAAATATTACATACAAGATATTAAGCAGGGAATATAGTCAAAAACGTGTTTTTTTGCCTAATTGGACATGAATATCTCAAAAACTAGAACCAATTTGAAAATTCTGACTTCAGATTCAGATTCAGCACACTGAAATCCTTTAGAAAAGTATAGTTTCATTTGTGGTATAAAAATTTTTTTAAATGTGATTTTTTTGAAGGAAAATTTTATGATGAATGCTTATAAAATGCTCAAAAGTGCATATATTTTTAATTTGAAAACCATGGAACACTTTGCGCTTTTTCCAAAATGATTACTGTATATTATTTATATTTAAAAAATGTGTGCTCTTATTAAAATTGAGCATTTTAGCTATAATAGTTAACAAAATATTGAAATTTCAAAAATACCGTTATATGGGAGGGGGGTGTATTTGTGGGCCGATTTTGTTCAAATTTTCACAGTTTACTATCTTCAATCAAGAAAGCTTAAGTTCCGAGTTTAAAGTTTCTAGCTCAATTATTACTATTTTTGGCCGCGTTTGTATGGAGGTGCCCCCACTGTGGGACGGACGGACATGGCTCAATCGATTTCTCTTTTCACCCTGATCATTTTCATATATATAAGTCTATATCTATCTCGATTATTTCATTCTGTTACAATCCACCGTTATGTGATTAAAACTATAATACTCTGTGTACTAGTACAGCTGAGTATAAAAAAGGTACTTTTCCCAATTTAAACACTATAAACCAGGGCTGCTCACCTCATAGGCACTCAAAGCACAATTGTTTTTGTTTTGTTCCGAATCATAGGCACAGATACATATTTTCACTTCAAATATGAAAATAAAATTTTCTTTGCACTCCCATAAGCACTCAGATATAAAAAAATTGTATATGTATGTGCCTATGATTCTTATTGAATGTGCAGAGCAAAGGCACTTTGTATAGGAGCTCGAGCACTGCCGTAAGAAATCGAAATTTACAATAACAAATATGTAATGAAAAAAAATTAAAAAAATAAAAGCACTGTAAAAAATTTGTTTTCAAAAAACTTTCATATAAAAAATAAAAAAAAATTTGTGTGTATGTGATACTACCATTTGAAAATAAATTCTAAAATAATATTTTATTGGAATTCATAAAAAAATTTAAATGAGCGAAAAATTTTTCAGTGCATATACAAAATTTGTAGATGTATTGAGTTTTGTACCTTCAATACGAGAGCGTTGAGCAGCCCTGCTATAAACTATTTCACCTGGTAGGGAGTTGCTAATTTAAACCATCAGCTTACCTCGATCGGTGCATCAAATTTTATTGTACCATTTCATTATTGTACTATTTTCCGGCGTAATGGGCGGTGTTCTTGTAGTCAATTCTGGCTCAACGATTACCAAAGTTGGCCATTGCTGAAGAATCCATGGACTAGCTGCCGCGGTTGAATGTGATGTGATGTCTGTACAATTTCATGACCATCTTAGAGCTCTGCAATTAAGATGAAAAATTTATGAGTACAAATAAAGCCCAAATTGTGTACATTGCAACTTACCTATGTAGGATGATAGTTTTTAAAATTTCTTATTTTGTGCAACGCTTTTTGTTATTGAAAATATTATTAAATTTAATTGTTTTGTTCAATTTTTTCTAACGCCGTTTGACGTTTCTTTCGTATTTTTTTTCAGGTCGATTTCTGTAAAGTTTTTTGTTAGTTGTTCGTTTGTCGAGGAGTAGGTTCTTACGGAAGAAAATTTTGGAAAATCGCTCCGGAAATGTACGAAAATTGGTAAAATCCGTGTGTATGTGTGTGTGTGTGTGCATGTGTGTCCTCTATAGACTCCCAAAGTAATCAACCGATCTTTATGAAATGTTCACAGTAGATTCATGTGGTGTCAGTGCACATAATAGGGTATATAGAATTTCGAAAAAGTGGGAGCTTCCCGGAATACAGGCCTAAATATGGACCCACCCTGCAAAAAATGCGATTAATCCGGGACGTGTCCGGGATCAATCGCAAGGGAGCATGGGACTAATACAATTTTACATCCCTTTATATGGAGTGAATTGATCGCATTTGTTCGAGCATGTCCTATGAAGAGACTAATTGTTCAACTTGTATACCCGAACGGGTACCAATGTAGATTAATCACTAACATACCGAACGGGTACAAATGTAGATCAATCGCTTACATCCCGAACGGGTGCAAATGTATATTAATCGCTTTCATCCCCAACGGGTACAAATGTAGATCAATCGCTTACATCCCGAACGGGTACAAATGTAGATTAATCGCTTTCATCCTCAACGGGTACAAATGTAGATCAATCGCTTACATCCCGAAAGGGTAGAAATGTAGATTAATCACTTTCATCCCCAACGGGTACAAATGTAGATCAATCGCTTCCAGCACGAACGGGTGCAAATGTAGATTTTTCCAAGTTGCTCGCCAAGGCAATTTTTAATAACAATCTTTAAAAAATTGTATGTAAATGTTCATGCATATATAAATAAAGATTATATAATGTTTTACTTTTGAAAAAAAAAAAATCTCAATAAATAAATTAAGAAAATTAGCCGCTTTCGATTCACAATTTCCCTGCTGGTTATAAATTTCCTTCTGTCAAATTTATATGAGAATGATATTGAGCAGACAAGTTAGCGAGTACGGCTACTACTCATTATGGATTCAAACATTTTTGTTCGATCCGACCTCACTTGTGTGATGACGAATCGAAAACGACAATTGTAAGTTTTTAGTATGCATTATATGAGGATTTTTTCATAGAATATTTTAGGCAACATTTTGTTAAAATTATTATTCATCATTGTTATTAAAAGAAAGGGTGTTCAACTCGTTTTACCGGTTGTTCTACAATTTTTTAAATACATTGCATATTTTTGTAAAATTTCTACATTTAAGGAATCTAGATTTGTACCCGTTCGGAATGAAAGCGATTAATCTACATTTATACCCGTTAGGGCACAATTGGTCTACAATTAGTCTACATTTATACCCGTTCGGGAACAATCGGTCTACAATTAGTCTACATTTATACCCGTACGGGAACAATCGGGGACTAATTGTGGACCGATTGTTCTCCGAAGAGATCAATCCGGGACAAATATCTTTCGGTATTAATCGCACATTTTTTTGAGGGCAGATCAACCCAGTAAGTCTTCGAGTAATATTGGTATCAAATGAAAGGTGTTGAACAGGCCTTCAACATAAAGTTATTTTCATTGTGATGCCTACGCCGTCAAAACATAGGACCGAGTGATCCTGGAAAGACGTTGAGCAGAGCAACTATGCTCTAAATAATTGTTATTTTAAAATCCTTTTGAAAGTGTTGACTGAAATATTCGATCTCTGCTTTATTGTAATAATTATCACCAATTTTCTTATAATTTTAATTTGAATCCTTTTCTGCAACATTGAATTCGGGGCTTGTGAATGTAAAAAAAAATCAGCTGTTAGCCATAGTTGTTAAACTCTGCAAATTTTCAGTTCGTTTACTTTTTACGATATTTGTCTTGTGAGAGATGAAATTTTTCTCTAACAGCAGCTGTTGGAGGCTGCTAGTAAATGCTGTTGCAGAAAGTTTTTTGCGAAAAACGCTCGCTTTTCCAGTTCATCAATTTAATGTTCTTTAAAATCGGCAAAAATCATTGGTTTTTATAGTAAAAATACATTTAAATCATCACTTACTGAGATTGTCATGGTATTTAATTTTATTTTACTTTATTTATTTTACCTTTTTTATTTATTTTATTTTATTTTACTTTATTTTAATTTATTTTATTTTATTTATTTAATTTTAATTTATTTTATTTTTGTTTGTTTTTACATGGTTATTTATGTATTTCTAATAATTACTTTTATGTGAATTTTATATGAGCTATTTATTTTTTTTTTCATTCTATATCATTTTATTTTGTTATTTTTTTATTTCATTTCACTTATTTTTCATATGTCAAAGCATTAACCCAGGGCTGCTCACCTCATAGGCACTCAAAGCACAATTGTTTTTGTTTTGTTCCGAATCATAGGCACAGATACATATTTTCACTTCAAATATGAAAATAAAATTTTCTTTGCACTCCCATAAGCACTCAGATATAAAAAATTTTTATATGTATGTGCTTATGATTCATATTGAATGTGCAAATGCAATGAGCAAAAGCACTTTGTATAGGAGCTCGAGCACTGCCGCACAATGGGTGATTGCGGCCAAAAATAAATTCAAAATTAAAGTATGAGTAAAACCATTTTTTTAAACAGAGATCGACAGATACATCAAATTGTAATAAAAAAGCTTATATAAAAATTTTTGAGTATCTTTTCGTTTAGCCGTACAGGGTGCCCAAAGTTGAGCAAAAAATAGGTCCTTTTATTTCTCAATGAACACACCTCATACAAAACGCTCTTTCTCATTTAACTGTTAACCTACATACACGAATGATACATCGTTACATAGATAATGATTTTCTCTTTCAGAAAAAATAACTTAGTTGTAAATAGCGCTCACTGTTGAATTTATATGAATTTTCAAATATTCACAAAAAATGACGATGATAAAAAAATTTTCCTCGACTTTGAATAAAAAAATAAAAAAAAACAAAAAATATTACCTCCTCAATTTTTTTTTATGCTTTGAAATAATATATTCTTAATCAAACTGCATTTTCATTTTAAAAATCCACTTGCTCCATTTGCTTTTATAATTTTTTTCCCATCTGCCTAAAACTGTTTTTGTAAATGCATTAATTATGTTACCTTTGACATTATGAAAAACGTGTATATTTAGGCGACTAATCGAATATTTCTCTATCGTCTTTCAGCAAATGGTCCATACTTTAAAATTATGAGGTAATTTTTTTTATCAGCGTTAATTATTATCTTTGGCAGCTTTTTTATTTTAGAATATAAAAAAAAAAATTGTTAAAATTGTAAAATTTTAAAATGAAATTAAAAAAAAACAAAAAATATTACCTCCTCAATTTTTTAATATTTGATGCTCCTGAATGTCTTTTAAAAACTGGCGAAAAAATTGTAAAAATTCGTTTGCTCCATTTTGTTTTATGAACATTTTTATGGAAGGTGTTTTTTGAGTTTTGGTACATTTTTCCCATACAAAATGCCCAGAAGTATGCTTCAAAAAGTTTAAATTTTTTTGTATGGGGAATATTTGTCAAAATGGTGAAACTTAAATATCGATATTTCCAATTCTAATTAAGATATTCGAAGAAACTAAACGCTGTTTTCAAGGGTAATGATTGTGCTTTCAACTGGTTAAATCGAATTTGAGTGGAAAGTAATTATATAAAAGATATTAAGCAGGGAATAGAGCCAAAAAACGTGTTTTTTTCCTATTTGGGCATGAATATCTCAGAAACTAGAAACAATTTGGAAAATCTGACTCCAGACTCAGGTTTATCACACTGAAATCCTTTAGAAAAGTGTAATTTCATTTCCGGTATAAAATTTTTTTGAAATGCGATTTTTTTGTATGAAAGTTTTATGATAAATGCTTATAACATACTTAAAAGTGCATATATTTTTAATTTAAAAACGGTGAAGTGCTTTACCCTTTTTCCAAAATGATTACCGCATTTGATTTATATTTCAAAAATGTATACACTAATCAAAATGGAGCATTTTAGCTATAATAGTTAGGAAAATGCTGAAATTTCAAAAATACCGTTATATGGGAGGTGGGCGTATTTGTGGGTGGATTTTGTTCAAATTTTCACAGTTTACTAACAAAATGGTACATTTTTCCCATACAAAATGCCCAGAAGTATGCTTCAAAAAGTTTAAATTTTTTTGTATGGGGAATATTTGTCAAAATGGTGAAACTTAAATATCGATATTTCCAATTCTAATTAAGATATTCGAAGAAACTAAACGCTGTTTTCAAGGGTAATGATTGTGCTTTCAACTGGTTAAATCGAATTTGAGTGGAAAGTAATTATATAAAAGATATTAAGCAGGGAATAGAGCCAAAAAACGTGTTTTTTTCCTATTTGGGCATGAATATCTCAGAAACTAGAAACAATTTGGAAAATCTGACTCCAGACTCAGGTTTATCACACTGAAATCCTTTAGAAAAGTGTAATTTCATTTCCGGTATAAAATTTTTTTGAAATGCGATTTTTTTGTATGAAAGTTTTATGATAAATGCTTATAACATACTTAAAAGTGCATATATTTTTAATTTAAAAACGGTGAAGTGCTTTACCCTTTTTCCAAAATGATTACCGCATTTGATTTATATTTCAAAAATGTATACACTAATCAAAATGGAGCATTTTAGCTATAATAGTTAGGAAAATGCTGAAATTTCAAAAATACCGTTATATGGGAGGTGGGCGTATTTGTGGGTGGATTTTGTTCAAATTTTCACAGTTTACTAACTTCAACCAAAAAAGCTTAAGTTCCGAGTTTCAAGATTCTAGCTTAATTATTACTATTTTTGGCCGCGTTTGTATGGAGGTGCCCCCACTGTGTGCCGTAAGAAATCGCAATTTACAATAACAAATTTGTAATAAAAAAAAATTCAAAAAATGAAAGCACTGTAAAAAATTTGTATTAAAAAAAATTTCATATAAAAAATAAAAAAAAATTTAATGTATTTGATACTACCATTTGAAAATAAATTCTAAAATAATATTTTATTGGAATTCATAAAAAAAATTTAATGAGCAAAAAAATTTTTCAGTGCATATACAAAATTTGTAGATGTATTGAGTTTTGTACTTTCAATACTAGAGCGTTGAGCAGCCCTGCATTAACCAAACAAATTTCAGCGGAAAACACGCGCACATGTGTGGTTCACCATTGAAATCCATTGACCATTGAAAACGCAGAAACGCCGCGTTTTTAAAGGGACAGCGTTTATTTTGCAGAAACGCTCGCTAAAAAAAAGCGCGCGTCTTTCATTTCTTCCATTATTTACTTTGCATGGGAGGAAATTGCAAGTACCTTTGAGAAATAAATGGCCAAAAATCAGGAAATAGAATAGGGAGGATAAGTATGGGACTGCTGAGCTCGGAACTATTTTTTTTTTTTTTTTTGATGTTTTGTATTGTTAGGTTTTTGAGATAACGGTAATTTGGTGTTTTTTTTTGGTTATCACTTCACTCAAAAATTATTTTCGGAAATCACAAATGCGATAACCACAATTAGGCAGGCTAATTTAAAAAAAAATAAAACTTTGCTGAATTTTACAACTTAATACAAAAAACTTAGTCTTAAAATCAAAATTTTTTCAAAAATCGCAAGTAATTAACAAAATTTTGAATTCGACCAGCTGTTACTCAGCGAGGTTATGTCCAATTACTACAAGTTGTAGACCGACAGTTTTAATTGTCTTTCGAACGAGGTACTGCTTGTGATTATCGCATTTGTGACTTCCGCGAAAATAATTTTTGAATAAAGAGATAACCAAAAAAAACCTAACCATACAAAAAATTAAAAAAAGTAGTTCCAAGCTCAGCAGGCCCATATCTATTCTCCCCCAAACCTGAATTTCTTTGTATTTTTTTTTTTAATTATTTGTTGCCTACTGTTTTTAAATCAAAAATATTAATCCTTACTTTGCCTTTTTATTCTGGCAAAAATGTCAAACTTATTCTGCATTTTATTTGGACTGTCAAATTTTTTTATTTTCTTCCACAAAGATTCCACACATTTTTTTAGGGCTGTTTATTCTATTGACAAAATGTAAAACTGGCCCGACTAAGGGGCAACATTTTCTGTTCTTAGCACAAGTAAAGGGTTGCATTATTTTTGTCTCATTTATCACATGAAAAATGCACCATTTTCATAGGGCACAGGGCACAAGTTGATAATGCTGCCATGTAAGTAATAATGCAACATTTTCGTTCAGAATAGGAAACGCTATTATTATACAGATCTGAGACCAATAAAAATTATATAAAATACAATTTTCTTTGCTATAATAGGGGAATATTCTCGCTTTATTTTATCCCGAAAATCCCGGGATGAAATTCTAGCAATCCCGGGATTTCCGGGGTGTCAAAAAGGGCGGGATCCCGTGATCCCGGGATTGGAATCCCTAGTATGCATATATGTACATACATACATATGTATATATGTACATTAGGGTGTGTTTAATTTGTATGAAAAATTTAAAAGTTCATAAAAAGACTGTATCGCCCCCTCAATCTGTAGTAACATGGTCAAAGATATCACACATAAATTTTGGTCCCGATTGGTGACGGTTAAGGCGTGGCGCATTGAGGTCAAAGTTCAGAAAACTCTATGAAGGGTCAAAAAATCAAAATATTTTTTTTAATTATCTAATACCCAAAATTAATACTTCTATACCCAATGATAACAAATATAAATTTTGGTACCGCTTGATGACGGTTTACTGGTGTTTCAAGGGGGTCAAAGTTCAGATTACCATATGCGAGACCAAGGGGGGGGGGCAAGGTTTGGGTGTTTGAACCCCCCACGAAATTCTGGTAGATAAATTTTACTTCTATCATATTCAAAGCTATATGTTGAAAACACTAGTTTATAAATAATTAATTTGAGAAAATACCAAGAAGTTCAGGTATAGGGGAGGGCTGGCATGAACCTTCTGAGGTCAAAACCATTTTCTTATGGTTAGGGTTTTGAGATAACGTAAATTTGGGTTTTTTTGGTTATAACTTCAATCAAAAATTCTTTTCGCTGAAGTTACAAATACCCGCAAACCGTATCTACTCCGTTCGAAAGATAATTAAAGTACGCTTGTAACGACACACCACTTATAAATTAAATTATGTTACCACTCCGGAATAAGGCAGTCAATCATCGCACATTTTCTAAAATTTTAGCATATTTCCTTATAACTTCATAAAGTCATTGCATGGCTGAAAATTCATTACTCGGGTTATATTAGTGTCTGAATTATAAGATTTTGTGTGTTTTTCGAAAGATCCCATATATGGGATGTGAGTTGTTATAGTCCGATTTCACGTATTTTCAATACTAACTTTTCAAAGTCAACATTTTATTGATTTTTTTCGATTATTGAAAAAATTTAGTTTTTATTGGAGTTTTTATAAGAAGTTGTAAAAATCGGGAAAGATTTATTCTTTTTAAAAATTATTCTGTTTTATTGCAAACATTTTAAGCGTAATATTAAAAAGATTTGATGAATTCTTTATTTTTGGCGATTTTTTCCAAGTGAAACAAAAAGAATGTTCTATGGTCGAAAAACTGGGCTAGATGACCCAACTATATGAAAACGACTAAACCAGGGCTGCTCACCTCATAGGCACTCAAAGCACAATTGTTTTTGTTTTGTTCCGAATCATAGGCACAGACACATATTTTCACTTCAAATATGAAAATAAAATTTTCTTTGCACTCCCATAACCACTCAGATATAAAAAAATTTTATATGTATATGCCTATGATTCATATTGAATGTGCAGAGGAAAGGCACTTTGTATAGGAGCTCGAGCACTGCCGTAAGAAATCGAAATTTACAATAACAAATGTGTAATGAAAAAAATATTCAAAAAATGAAAGCACTGTAAAAAATTAGTATTCAAAAAATTTTCATATAAAAAATAAAAAAAAATTGTATGTATGTGATACTACCATTTGAAAATAAATTCTAAAATAATATTTTATTGGAATTCATAAAAAAATTTAAATGAGCAAAAAAAATTTTCAGTGCATATACAAAATTTGTAGATGTATTGAGTTTTGTACTTTCAATACGAGAGCGTTGAGCAGCCCTGATATTGAATGTGCAGAGCAAAGGCACTTTGTATAGGAGCTCGAGCACTGCCGTAAGAAATCGAATTTACAATAACAAATATGTAATGAAACAAAAATTCAAAAAATGAAAGCACTGTAAAAAATTTTTATTCAAAAAACTTTCATATAAAAAATAAAAAAAATTTGTATGTATGTGATACTAAAATTTGAAAATAAATTCTAAAATAATATTTTATTGGAATTCATAAAAAAAAATTTAAATGAGCGAAAAATTTTTTAGTGCATATACAAAATTTGTAGATGTATTGAGTTTTGTACTTTCAATACGAGAGCGTTGAGGAGCCCTGGACTAAACAGATCATAACACCAACAGTCTCAAAAAACAAGCTGTTGCTGTTCTGCGAAAGTTATCATAATTTTTTAAGAACTTTTGAATTTCGATTTCTTCACTGAGAGAAAAAAAATATATGGAGGTGTCAAAGAAATTGTTTCCCTATTTTGAACACTACTTTCTTTTTTTTGAGTAAATTTTCTCTAAAACATGTTAAAAGTTTTATAAAATATCGTTGTTTACATGCGTTGCCATGGTTTCATATACTTGTTTTAAAAAAATTCATACATGAAAATAATGAAAAATTCTTTAAGCGCTATTCCATTCCCAACTTGCCCTTGTTTTGAAGACTTGATTTCTTTAATTTTGAGAAATTGAATTCCCATACAAATCCCCATGGTAACGAATTTGTTTGAATGTTTTTTTTATGTTTTTGAAAATTTACTCAAAATAAAGAAAATTTTGTATTGGGACGCGTGTTCAAAACAAGGAAAATTATGTATTTGATCGAGAGAATTTTTTTTTAGTGCTTTGAAAATATCTGAAGTCGGAGCACAGAACAGTCAAATATATTTTTTTTTTATTTGTGCTGTTGCTTTACTGTGTAATTTCAAACAGATCAGTCGACAGCAAAGCACAGATAAACAGAATTTTAGTTTTAAGTGCGGCTTCTTAGAGTTGGTTTTTTTTTTTGTACATTCCAAGTTCGATTGTGTTCCCATAAATTAAAAAAAAAAAACAATAACAGTGCTGTAAAAACTCGAAATTATGTATGTTTGCCTTTGCTGTGCTGTACAAATTTCTACAATACAGCAACATTCGACTATAATTTTTTAAAACTTAAGGCTGCGCAGTTGCAGTCCAGTAGCTTTTTATTTTTTATACTACTGCTGCGCTGTTTATTTTTTAATTTTCAATTAAAAATGAAATTCAATGGAAAGGAAAAAAAAGTTGAAAATAATTTCAAACTCTGCTCAAAAGACTAAAATAATGGCATACCTATCAATTTTAAAAATCAGATGTCAAATAACAAAGTTGCAAAAAAATAATCTAAAAATCTTGGGGCGGACTTTTACAGCTTAAAACAGCTGGGTAATCTAACCGAGTTTTTCGTCCAAAAATATTTTTTTTTCACTTGTATAAAATCACCAAAAATAAAGTATTCATCGTGTTTGCAATAGATATGTCTAATTTTTAAATGAATACAAGTTTCCTGATTTTTAAAACTTCTTATAAAAACCCTGATTTGAAAATCAAAAGTTTTGCAAAAAAAATTTTATTCTAGATAGCGCTTTAGAAACCAGACTTTTTTTGTATTACTTTTATTTAGTGCACGAAATAGTTTATATATTTTGCTCAAAAAAAAAAAAAAAAAAAAAACACAATGACGAAACCCCCCACGAAAAAAACTCCTGGCTACGGCCCTGTGCGACACTAAAAATGTAAGTCTGCAATCTGAACATTGACCCCCTTAAAACACCACTAAACCGTCATCAATCGGGACCAAAATTTATATTTGTTATCCTTTTGTATAGAAGTATTAATTTTGGGTATAATATAATTAAAAAAAATATTTTGATTTTTTCAACCTTCATAGAGTTGTGAATTTTGAGCTCAATGCGCCATGCCTTAATCGCCACCAATCGGTACCAAAATTTATGTATGATACCTTTGACCATGTTACTACAGATTGAGGGGGCGATACAGTAAAATATCGTTAATTTGAATTTTAAACGCACTCTAATGTACATATACATATGATTGAAATCATTTCAGGGACCTGAAGCCCGAAAATGTTGTGTTTTTCGAAAAAATTGGTGTAGTCAAGCTAACAGACTTTGGATTCAGCAACAAGTTTTCACCTGGACAAAAGCTTGAAACATTTTGCGGTAGTTTGGCATATTCTGCACCAGAAATACTTTTAGGAGATTCTTATGATGCGCCAGCAGTGGGTAAGTTAAAAAACTTGAAATATATTAAAATGATACATGTTGGAATTATATTATAAACATATGGCAACCCTGAACATACATAGTCATTTTGGTAATTCGCCGTGTCTTCGACACTTGTCAAGATAGCTGCCAACGCAACGAGTCGCAGAAAATCAATTTGTTAATTTTTATTAATTGTTAATGAGTTTTAATTAAAGTATTTATGTAAATTAATTGTTTTAAATAAGTTATACGTTTGCACAAGAATGCCGCAGATGGCGACGAGGATATTGGCAGTGGTGCAGTAAGAACGTGTTCTGGAAAAACACACACATATTGGTGTTAATGCCGGCGAAGCCCTAGCGCTCCATACAGTCTTCGATATAATAAAAAGATACCAGCGGTAAAATTTTTTTTATACGTATATACTGTGTATATGTGTTTGCGAAACACAAACAGCTAAACACATACATATTAGCCACAACGTATGATATACCCTAACGGAATTACATTGGGATCATTGAACAATTTTACCGGTGGCTGTTCACTCATATAACAGCAGAGAATAACTAAAATAGTACTGTTAGGCAATCACTACAGTCTAATAGTACAACTCTAATGAACCGTATGCAGATGCGTATGCGTGTGCGTGTCACTGACAGCCGTGTTGCATACCTGTGTTTAAATGAGGCAAACTCCAGTGGCACGGATGTAAATGCACCACACGCATAGAAAATTCGAAGATGATTTCGAACACGCATTCGAATGCAGCTAAGTTGAAAATTTTCTACTTCTATGCGTTTTCTATGCGTTTCGCAGCCAATATTAATTTGGTTGCTACATCGGTATACATATTTAATCGTAAAAACTTCGTTAAATTGATTTAAAGTGAAGTAGTGAAAATTTGTTTGCCAGCAGAAATGTTAATTAAAAGGTATTTTAAATATATTTAGAAATGGTTAATATTAATTATATGTTAATTACTATCTGCATATCCATGTACATAGTACATGAATTTAAATTACATATACATATGTAGTTACCCGTGTAAAAATACATAATAAGGGTATTCATTTAACCTTATAAATGCCTCGTAAAGTGTGTAAACTTGTAAATTTATAAAGTTTGTAAACGAACTGTCAAATTTTGTATGGAAAATCATTTACGCATGGTTGAGAAATTTACGCGCACATTTCAGTGTGTAAACGCTGTAAACTCGAAAAAAGCAACCTTGCGCAACAGAAACCTCTAGCATCAGTAAGTCATTTACAAAAATTTCCTTGTAAAGTCGTTTTAATTTGGATTTCTCACTTATTTTTGGCATATTTTAATATATGTCTTTAATATATGTAGATATAGTTTTAAATAAATTTTTACAATAGCACAGCTGATGCGAAAAAAAATTATTAGGTGCGTTCATATAACAGTGTGTGTAAACTGATAGAAATTTACACTTTATAAACTTATACTCTTAAATGAATACCCTTAATGGAAACTTAAATAAGTTTAACTGTGAAAAAATATTTAAGTGAAATGAGTACTCTTTTGAATAGAGAGTTTTCGCCTTGGTATAACAGAACACCAGATTTCAGAGGTTGTGCATATATGTACATACATATTTGTATTAACCAAAATTTATAGTCTGATATTTTAAGGCAAAGCAACTGTAATTCTTACAATACATAAAAATCAATGGATAGCAATTTGGCAATGTGGCCGCTGTGGCGCAATGGGTAGAGCACTCGCCTGCTATACCAGAGGTCTCGGGTTCTAACCCCAGTCCGGACAAACACCAAAAAAAATTTGTCTAATTAATTAAAAACCAATTATTGGGTTTTTAGAAATACCGGTAACCTTTCGGCAGTGGGCGGCTTACCCTCCGAGTTTATTTCTTCCATGAAAAAGCTTCTCACAAAAAATGCATTCGCCTTTCGGAGCCGGCATAAAACTGTAGGTACACCCAATTAGCAAAAACAAAAGGAGCACTTCTCGAATTGGGAGAGAAGCTCGGTCATTAAACTCGTCAGAGTTATAATAGCGCCAGTGTATTATATTATTATTAATTTGGAACTGATCCACTTCACGGGTTTTCATCAAATTAAAGAAACACTAACTTCCCTTTCCAAAAACAAATCACGTACTCGAATGTTACTTTTTTTCTTTAATAATTTTAAAGTATTCCTTATATACGGCAATAACACTTCCTATCATAATTAATATCAATTCTAAATCGTCATCCATTATACATTTTATTAAATCTTTCGCGAATTGGTAAAATATGTATTTTCAAAAATAACAATGGCGGGAATTGTATATATGTATGTAGTGTAATTGATAGACGCAACCATGCGCATACACTGGAGCAGCCAGGGCCGCACGCAAGAAAACGTTTAGATGCGCATACGCACACGCATTCGCATGCGGTGCATTAGAGTTGGACTATAACTTGGCGCAATATATTGTAAAGATTGTCCGTGTCCAAACACAGCAACTCTGCCGCGAAATTATCCAACGATTCTCTTTTGTGCCGCTGTTCTGTCTTCCATTTGTCCAAACACATCAACTCGTCGCTGGCCAACTTTTGTTCATTATGTTTTGTTCTGGCATTCTTCGAACGCTCTGATCGGTCACTGGCGATAAGAATTGCTGCACAAAGCGTGTTGTCCTAGCACCGACGATTTGGTGCCCCCCTCCTTTCCTCGTCGCCTTCTCACCCACAAACGAACAAAAGCAGCGGGTTGCTCAACTTCGTGTCTCCGTGTTTGGACGTCGACATTGCAACAAAAAGAAAAAAATCTTCGAATCACTCGACGGTATACAATGTCGTTAGCGTTGTAGGAAAATTGCTGGTGAAACAACAAGAAACAACAGCCGCAGCAGCGATTATTAGAAACTCTTACGGAGCTAGTCAAGACTAAGGAGCAGGTCATCATCAGCAGCAGCAGCAGCAACCACAACAACAACCGCCGGAAGCACTAGCAGACATCATTTCTCGCGGTATCCATGAATTTATATATGACCCAGATAATAATAAAATTTTTACAAATTGGCTTAGCAGGTACGAACAACATTTTACGGAAAATGCAAAGTCATTAAGCGATGCCAGTAGGGTTCGACTTCTCTTACGAAAATTAAGCCCGCAATTTTACGAACAATACGCAAATTGCATATTACATAGATTGCCAAATGACTGTGATTTTGATAGCACGGTAAAACAATTATCAACACTATTTGGTAGGCAGGTGTCAATATTCAGCGATAGGTATAATTGCCTGCAAGTCAGCAAATTAGATTCCGAAGATTATATCGTCGCATATTCAGGGCGAGTGAACAGCCAATGCGAAAAACTCTTCCAAGGAAAAATTACGTTAGCCGAGTTGAAAGTATTAGTTTTTATATGCGCACTTCGATCATCTACATCAAATATCGGCACGGCCTGGCTCACTGAGTTGGTGCTGAGAACAAGCTTCTCACACGTATTTAATACATGAGTTGCATGCCAGCGCAATAATTAAAAACGAACAAAGTGATTAGTGTCATTCGGCTTGCCATTCTAGCAGGTCGATGGCGGATCAAGCAATGCATGAATGTTCCCTACATAGGTATATATGTTTGCTTATAGGTATTGTCAAGATAGTCAAGATTGTGAAAAGTAAATTATATTTTAATTTAAGGAAAAAAAGTAATTTTTAAAACAAAGTTTAGGAAAATACAATGAGTATATCTATTTTTGTGATCTTGTGACCTTCCGTCATCGTCGCTGGTTTTCTGCTAACTAACTCATTCGTTTTTTGTACTCTCGCTACCTCATGTCGCCAAGGTTGCCGATTTAGGGGTTCAGACATTGGTGACTTATAAGTATTTCAGTATCGTTAGCTTGGCGCAATATATTGTAAAGATTGCAACAAAAAGAAAAAAAATCTTCGAATCACTCGACGGTATACAATGTCGTTAGCGTTGTAGGAAAATTGCTGGTGCAACAACAAGAAACAACAGAGCCGCAGCAGCGATTATTAGAAACTCTTACGGAGCTAGTCAAGACTAACAGGAGCAGGTCATCATCAGCAGCAGCAGCAACCACAACAACAACCGCCGGAAGCACTAGCAGACATCATTTCTCGCGGTATCCATGAATTTATATATGACCCAGATAATCAAATTTTTACAAATTGGCTTAGCAGGTACGAACAACATTTTACGGAAGATGCAAAGTCATTAAGCGATGCCAGTAGGGTTCGACTTCTCTTACGAAAATTAAGCCCGCAATTTTACGAACAATACGCAAATTGCATATTACATAGATTGCCAAATGACTGTGATTTTGATAGCACGGTAAAACAATTATCAACACTATTTGGTAGGCAGGTGTCAATATCAAGTCAGCAAATTAGATTCCGAAGATTATATCGTCGCATATTCAGGGCGAGTGAACAGCCAATGCGAAAAACTCTTCCAAGGAAAAATTACGTTAGCCGAGTTGAAAGTATTAGTTTTTATATGCGCACTTCGATCATCTACATCAAATATCGGCACGGCCTGGCTCACTGAGTTGGTGCTGAGAACAAGCTTCTCTCACGTATTTAATACATGAGTTGCATGCGAGCGCAATAATTAAAAACGAACAAAGTGATTAGTGTCATTCGGCTTGCCATTCTAGCAGGTCGATGGCGGATCAAGAAATGCGTGAATGTTCCCTACATAGGTATATATGTTTGCTTATAGGTATTGTCAAGATTGTGAAAAGTAAATTATATTTTAATTTAAGGAAAAAAAGTAATTTTTAAAACAAAGTTTAGGAAAATACAATGAGTATATCTATTTTTGTGATCTTGTGACCTTCCGTCATCGTCGCTGGTTTTCTGCTAACTAACTCATTCGTTCTTTGTACTCTCGCTACCTCATGTCGCCAAGGTTCCCGATTTAAAGGTTCAGACATTGGTGACTTATAAGTATTTCAGTATCATTAGCCTTACTGTAACTTTATCTCTATCCATGTGAGCTGTTAGTGGTGCCGTAAATCTGTAAACAGCTGACACTTGTCGAGGCAGATCTTGGAAGGTAGGCGCATAGGCGAATTCAGAAATTTCCCATGTATTTTGTAGATTGTAATGTCAAAATAATATTTCTCCTTGTTAAAATCTGAATTCGCTTGGGACTCGCTAATTACTATTGGCCATGATGTGAATTCGCTTTGATTTTGATATTATAACCTACCTTTCTAAATAAAAAAACACTTTTCTGAATTCGCGTATGCGCCTACCTTCCTATATCTTCTTTCACAAGTGTCAGGGTTGCTAACCAAAATCCAATTGGTCTGTAAGTTAACGATACAGCTACAGAATTACGATAAGGCACCAATGACTAGTAAAACAGCTTGTCGTAAGGTTGGTTGAATCAGCTGTTTTATAAGGTTACAGATAAGTCACCAATGTCTGCACTTTAACTTGACAGTATGTACTCACATAAGCGTGTTTTCATACGTATGCCGCTGAAAATACATAACTAGAAAGGCATAACCGTCTGTTGTCAACAACAATCTGACATCGAATGCTAGCGGCTGCCGACATTGCCCGACGACGCTCTCACTAATACACCTGCAACTAATAACTTCTTTGCATGTATTGGAATACCGATAAATGATCTACTTATAGCGATATTCGTAGCAAACTGAATTCAATGTTAGACACCAATCCAGATACCACATTGAATCAATTGACTTCAGCAGCCCAAAGACAAATTGATTTGCGCAACGATACAAAACTCGTTGAAACTTCGAAACCCCATTCGAGTTCTACGACGGTTCATGCAATATCTTCAAACAAACCAAAGCAAAAACTTCCGACCAAAAGTTGTGGTGTAGCAAATGAAGTGCCGAAACGTCCATGTTGGCAATGCGGTGCCATGCAGGTCAGCGTAAAAATAATCAAAATTTTCAACAAAATGTACCTCAGCGTAAAAATTTTCAAACGAAAGTGGTTATAGCTAACAGCAGAGTATTAAGCATTAACAACAATACCATACAGCGCAAGTATATTAATGTAATCATCAATTCGTGTCAAATCCAACTGCAATTCGACACAGCAGCAGATATTTCTCTGATCTCAAAAATAAATTGGGTGAAGTTGGGCGGGATATGGAGGGTAAACCGTTGGGCATTATTATTATTATAAGTTAGGTAAACCAGCGCTACATACTTGTCAGCATAACGCATCAGATACATCGAAGAATCAGATTCCTCTTCTCGGGCAATTTGAAGCAGCTATAACGCATCAAAACGCATCGATTAATTGTAGAATTTATGTGACAAGTTATGCAAACCTTGAGATGAGGTTTTTAAGGTCATCTATATATATAAAAATGATTTGGTATTTAATTGTAACGCTAAAACTTGAAAACGGCTGAACCAAATCAAATACTTCCTTAGGGGGGTTTGTTTGTTGTTACCCCGCGAAGGTTTAGACGAAGAAAAAATAAAAAAATGTTAGGGGGGCGTGGCACCTCCCATACAACCTTAATTTTTAAAGCTGATTATCTCTAAAACAGTTCAAGGTAGGGAGCTGAAAATTGGTATAGAGGTAGGTGATATCAAAACCCTTCTCATTCAGAAAAGTGGGGGTTATCAGAAAAGGGGGCGTGGCACCTCCCATACAACCTTAATTTTTAAAGCTGATTATCTCTGAAACAGTTTAAGGTAGGGAGCTGAAAATTGGTATAGAGGTAGGTGAAATCAAAACCCTTCTCACTCAGAAAAGTGGGGGTTATCAGAGAACGGGGCGTCGCACCTACCATACAACCTTAATTTTTAAAGCTGATTATCTCTAAAACAGTTCAAGGTAGGGAACTGAAAATTGGTATAGAGGTAGGTGATATCAAAACCCTTCTCACTCGGAAAATTGGGGGTTATCAGAAAAGGGGGCGTGGCACCTCCCATACAACCTTATTTTTTAAAGCTGATTATCTCTAAAACAGTTTAAGGTAGGGAGCTGAAAATTGGTGTAGAGGTAGGTGATATCAAAACCCTTCTCATTCAGAAAAGTGGGGGTTATCAGAAAAGGGGGCGTGGCACCTCCCATACAACCTTAATTTTTAAAGCTGATTATCTCTAAAACAGTTTAAGGTAGGGAGCTGAAAATTGGTATAGAGGTAGGTGATATCAAAACCCTTCTCATTCAGAAAAGGGGGGTTATCATAAAAGGGGGCGTGGCACCTCCAATACAACCTTAATTTTAAAAGCTGATTATCTCTAAAACAGTTTAAGGTAGGGAGCTGAAAATTGGTATAGAGGTAGGTGATATCAAAACCTTTCTCACTCAGAAAAGTGGGGGTTATCAAAAAAGGGGGCGTGGCACCTCCCATACAACCTTATTTTTTAAAGCTGATTATCTCTAAAAAAGTTTAAGGTAGGGAGCGGAAAATTGGTATAGAGGTAGGTGATATCAAAACCCTTCTCATTCAGAAAAGTGGGGGTTATCAGAAAAGGGGGCGTGGCACCTCCCATACAACCTTAATTTTTAAAGCTGATTATCTCTAAAACAGTTTAAGGTAGGGAGCTGACAATTGGTATAGAGGTAGGTAATATCAAAACCCTTCTCACACAGAAAAGTGGGGGTTATCAGAAAAGGGGGCGTGGCACCTCCCATACAAAGTTGATTTTGAAAGCTGATTATCTCTAAAACAGTTCAAGGTAGGGAGCTGAAAATTGGTATAGAGATAAATGATATCAAAACCATTCCCACGCATATAAGTGGAGGTTATCGGAAAAAAGGGCGTGGCACCACCCATACAAACTTAATTTTTCATGCTGAATATCTCTAAAATTGTTTACGCTAGGGACTTGGAAATTGGTGTGGAGATAAACGATAACAATTCCATATTAACGCAAAATAATAGGAGTTATACGAAAAGGGGGCGTGGCTCCTCCCAACAACGCTTAATTTTTTTAGCTGAATATCTTTAAAATGATTTAAGTCAGGGACCTAGAAATTGGTACAGAGCTATATGATATCAAAACAATTTTTGCGCATAAAAGTGTAGGTTATCGGAAAAGGGGGCGTGGCACCTCCCATACAAACTTAATTTTTCAAGCTGAATATCTATAAAAGCGTTTAAGGTTGGCATCTGAAAATTGATCAGGAGATTAACGATATCAATAGCATGCTTATGAAAAAAACAGTAGTTTTGGGAAAAGGGGGCGTGGCACCTCCCATGCGTTCTTAATTTTTAAGGCTATATATCCCTAAAAGCGTTCATGGCATGTACATAGAAATCACTATGCAGATATACGATATCAATACCATGTTCACCCAAAAAAAGAAAAGATTTATCGAAAAATGGGGCATTGCACCTCCCATACGTACTAGACTTTTGAGGCTGAATATATCTAAAAGGGTTGGAGGAAGGGCCTGAAAGCCATTATGGAGGTATACTATACGTATCAATACTCTTACTTAATTGGTTAAAATAGCCAATACTCAGAATAAATATCCGGAACAGAAAACTAAAAATTTTGTGTATCGTGCAGCCTTAAACTAAATACTAAAATTATATATTTTTGAAGTTGTATACACAATGAAGTAGTGAAAATCGTTAATTTTCTATTAAAAACAATACCGGTGTAATAACAATTTTTGAAATGAAATTAATAAAAAAATCTATTTTGGGCAGAACGAAGTTTGCCGGGTCAGCTAGTATTAAATAAATAAGTGGTTCAACAGCATACAGGGCACTGCACCAAATTTAAAGTCAATTTAGAAGTAAAGGAAAACTGCAAGCCCTTGTTCAAGACCAAAAGACCAGTAACATATGCAGCATTAGCAAGAGTTAAATAGGCTACAAAACGAAAACATTATAACACCAGTTACACATTCAGATTCGGCAGCACCCATAGTAGTCGTACGTAAACCCAACAACTGTATTGTGTTAAACGATTGTATGGTACCTAATCTGTATCCGATTCAGATGAAATATTCGCAAAAAAAGCACGTTGCAAATATTTTAGCAAATTTGATTTATCCGATCCATATCTTCAGTTAGAGGTTGATGACGAGTCCAAGAAAATGCTTGCAATCAATACACATAAAGGCATTTTTATAAAATTAATCGTTTACCTCCTGGATAACATCTGCACCAGGTGCGTTTCAAAAAGCGACGGAAACTATGCTCACTAATTTAAATGGAGTTATAACATACCTTGATGATGTGATCATAGCGACGCCTACAATACAAGCTAACTATGCAATGGTAATGAAAGAAATGGAAAGATTTAAAGAACACAGCCTCACTATAAACTGCGCGAAATGTGAATTTTTCCAAACATCTATAAAACACCTTGGATACATCATTGACGAAAAAGGGTTACATCCAGATCCATCCAAGGGGGAAGCAATCAAACACATGCCGTGACTTACAAATGTAACGGAGCTCAGATCATTTCTGGAAGCGGTTAATTATTACGGAAAGTTCATACTTGACGAGCTACTAAAGATAAATAAAAATTGGCAATGGACGTCGGTATGTGAGAAATCATTTAATGATTTTAAACATATTCTGCAATCCAATCTTTTGTTAACTCACTAGGATCCTTCTCTTCCTATATCCGTTGCAGCAGATGCATCCATTGTTGGTATTAGAGCACAAATTTTTAATACCTAACCAGATGGAACTACATTTCACGAGCTCTACATCGACAGAGAAGCGGTATAGCCAAATAGAAAAAGAAGCATATATGCATTTAATAAAATGATATACGGATGTAGATTCACCTTATTGACAGATCATAAACCACTGCTTACAATATTTGGTTCGAAGAAAGGCATTCCAACGCACACCGCAAACAGACTGCATTGGTGTTAATGAGCTACGATTTTCAAATTCAATATGTCAAAACCACGGAATTTGGCAATGTTGATGTAATATCGCGGCTAATAAATCAACAAAAGCAACAAATAGACAAATTCACGTGGCAATTAAGTAAGTAAGACAAATTCATTATAAGCGAAAATTTAAGTTGAAAATGAAATAAAAGCGATTCTTCTTACTTAATTGGCTCGTGGCGCGCCAGTTATTTCCGTTTCGTCCAGCGTGCCGCCATTTGGGAATACCTAGGGAGCCAGCATCACTGTCCACCTGATCTTACCAACGCAGTGGAGGGCTCCCCTTTCTTCTGCGCTCAGCGGGTTTCGACAGAAATACTTTCTTGGCCGGAGCACCTTCTTCCATTCTCAAGATATGACCTGCCCAGCGGAGCCGCTGGATCTTCATTCGCTGAACAATGCCGATGTATGCGTACAGCTCGTACAGCTCATTGTTAAATCTAAGTCGATACTCGCCCTCGCCAACGCGCAAAGGTCCATAAATCCTCCGAAGAACTTTCCTCTTGAATACTCCAAGCGCCATCTCATCTGCTTTTGATATAGTCCATGCTTCTGCGACATACATGAGGACTGGAACGATGAGTGTCCTGTAGAGTGTGATTTTAGTTCGTCGAGAGAGGACTTTACTTTTCAATTGCCTACTTAGTCCAAAGTAGCACTTATTGGCAAGAGTGATTCTTCGTTGGATTTCTGTTCTGACATCATTCTTGGTGTTAATGCTGGTTCCCAAATAGACGAAGTCCTTAACAGTTTCGAATTTGTAGCTATCGACATTGACGTGGCTGCCAAGGCGTGCTGTTTCTTTGTGTGGTGATAGGAGGTACTTCGTCTTGTCCATGTCATGTTATGCATTAGATATCATGCCTTGGATATAAAGGTACAAGTTTATGTACATAAATATATATATCGCACGTTTTATGCAATAGGGATTTAACTAAAAAAAAATTTTTTTTGGGAAAACGCAAATAAAGTTTTATAATTTCAAATAGTTTCCTTCTACGGCTAACTACAAAATCACTTCTATTTCCGCCATTTTTATCTTTTTGATTATTTTTTAAGACTAGACTCAAAGGCACTAACCAGTTATTGAAATATATGGCAAAATCCCAGAAATCGAAAATTTCGAGTTAAATCCCTATTGCATAAAACGGGCGATATATATATTTAAGTTAGGGAACGATGTGTACCAATATAATACCTGTTCGTTGTACGATAAAAGATTTTATCATCTTAATGTACTAATTATTAATGTCAAATAATAAATACAAATACAAATAAGCACAATAGCCCTGTTTTTATTTAAGAGCATATACCTACATCTGCGCTTAAATTTTGTATGGACTGCTAAGCGCAACTGTCGAAGCGCCCTTACGGAGATCAACCAGGCAAGGTAGAGTACCAAGACGTTACCTCTAAAAACAAAAGGGGATGTTTGCATCATATTATATACATATGGCAACCCTGAACATACAGAGTCGTTTTGGTAATTCGCCGGGTCTTTTACACTTGTCAAGATAGCCGCCAACGCAACGAGTCGCAGAAAATCAATTTGTTAATTTTTGTTAACGGTTAATGAGTATTAATTAAAGTATTTATGTAAATTAATTGTTTTTAAATAAATTATACGTTTGTACAATAATGCAACAATAAACATTACAGTAAAAGACATTTCCAGATATATGGTCATTAGGTGTAATTCTATATATGCTTGTCTGTGGGCAGCCACCCTTTGAAAAAGCGAATGATTCAGAGACGCTCACTATGATTATGGACTGCAAATATACTGTACCACCTCAGGTATCTCAACACTGTAAAAAGTTGATTAGTTCAATGTTAGTGCGTGATCCGAAACATCGTGCTACATTAGAACAAATTGCAGCGCATCCTTGGTTGAAGGAAATGCCCGACGTTGATGCCACTGACAGTTTACCTCTAATAAGTCGCCAACAACTGAGCGAGGAAGATCACGCTTTTATAATACAGAAAATGCTTAATGGAAATATCGCCTCCAAAGAGGAGATTTTACAGTAAGCTTTTTTCTTTTCATTTAAATTTAAAAAGGTAAACACTTGGTGCATACATACTTCATTTCTTTCATATAGGGCAATAGATAAAAATAAGTACAATCACATCACAGCGACGTATTTTCTTTTGGCAGAATTAAAACTTCGCAAACGACGGGAAGAACAATTCCCCAGCAAAAAGCTTAATCCTATACTTTTCCAAGGCGTTGCAGTAAAGTAAGTACATACACAAGGGGTCATATGAATAAAAGCTGAGCATTTGCTTTTACTTTGAGACATTTTTTATACTCAAATTTGGAAATTTGGTTCATACAAATTGATGTCAAATTTCTAAAATCTTGAGTAAAAGTATTTGCTTCGTTTTTATTAATACGCCCAAGATATAAATAATCATATGTTAGTTATGTTGGAAAATATTTCGATTACATTTTTAGGTCGAACCTTTCAGACACAAAGCATTCGCAGATACCGGATATTAAAATAAAAGCCTTAGACTCCAATAAAGATATAATGCCAATAACTTCGATGAAATGGCCTGTTGCAGAATCCAAAACGGTAAGTCGACTGACCGCTCACGTTATTATCAGGGTGCGTTCAGCTGGACTCAATGGATTTCAAAATTGGATGTATGTGCTTTTTATGTGCTAATTTCGTCCCACAACAAAAAATTTTGTGCTCGAATTTTAAAGGTATTTTTTTTTTTAAATTAAAAGTGGTGAGCGTTCACCTAGACCCCCCCTCAACGGATCAAGATGGTAATAACATAAAATGAATTAGATATTTATGTGCTAATTTTGTCCCCCAAAATAATTTTTTTTGCTCAATTTAAAAAAAAAATTTCACCCGGGAAGTGGGAGGTTGGTGAACACTAAACACAATAGGGTGGGGCGATTTACTAACCTATATCGCGCCATCGAAATTTGGATTCCTCTCATTTTTCTGAGTAGAAAACTCTTCCACGACATTTGTCTAAAATTAATTTTGATGTTCCGGAATTTGGTTTTTATGGACCTAGACGAATTTTTGAAAATAAAAATTGGGCAAAAATCGACAAAAAAATATCCAGGCCAATGTGCACATCGAATTGAAACAGAATTTTATGCTGAATCCAGATATGAAATCCAAATTAGAATCGGATGATCCATTTTCGAGATATAGCCTGATTTCCGGTTATGGAGGCAGAATGCCCAAAATCGCATATTTTCGCGATTATCTCTTGTTGTGTACAATATATCTTAATTTTTTTTTTGCAAATTTCTTAAAGATAAGTCAATCTATATATATAAAAATGATTTGGTATTTAATTGAAACGCTAAAACTTGAAAACGGCTGAACCAAATCAAATACTTCCTTAGGGGGGTTTGTTTGTTGTTACCCCGCGAAGGTTTAGTCGAAGAAAAAATTAAAAAATGTTAGGGGGGCGTGGCACCTCCCATACAACCTTATTTTTTAAAGCTGATTATCTCTAAAAAAGTTTAAGGTAGGGAGCGGAAAATTGGTATAGAGGTAGGTGATATCAAAACCCTTCTCATTCAGAAAAGTGGGGGTTATCAGAAAAGGGGGCGTGGCACCTCCCATACAACCTTAATTTTTAAAGCTGATTATCTCTAAAACAGTTTAAGGTAGGGAGCTGACAATTGGTATAGAGGTAGGTAATATCAAAACCCTTCTCACACAGAAAAGTGGGGGTTATCAGAAAAGGGGGCGTGGCACCTCCCATACAACGTTGATTTTGAAAGCGGATTATCTCTAAAACAGTTCAAGGTAGGGAGCTGAAAATTGGTATAGAGATAAATGATATCAAAACCATTCCCACGCATATAAGTGGGGGTTATCGGAAAAAGGGGCGTGGCACCTCCCATACAAACTTAATTTTTCAAGCTGAATATCTCTAAAATTGTTTACGCTAGGGGCTTGGAAATTGGTGTGGAGATAAACGATAACAATTCCATATTAACGCAAAATAATAGGAGTTATACGAAAAGGGGGCGTGGCAATTCCCAACAACACTTAATTTTTTAAGCTGAATATCTTTAAAAGGATTTAAGTCAGGGACCTGGAAATTGGTATAGAGCTATATGATATCAAAACAATTTTTGCGCATAAAAGTGTAGGTTATCGGAAAAGGGGGCGTGGCACCTCCCATACAAACTTAATTTTTCAAGCTGAATATCTATAAAAGCGTTTAAGGTTGGGACCTGAAAATTGATCAGGAGATTAACGATATCAATAGCGTGCTTATGAAAAAAACAGTAGTTTTGGGAAAAGGGGGCGTGGCACCTCCCATGCGTTCCTAATTTTTAAGGCTAAATATCCTTAAAAGCGTTCATGGCATGTACATAGAAATCACTATGCAGATATACGATATCAATACCATGTTCACCCAAAAAAAAAAAATATTTATCGAAAAATGGGGCATTGCACCTCCCATACGTACTAAACTTTTGAGGCTGAATATATCTAAAAGGGTTGGAGGAGGGGCCTGAAAACCATTATGGAGGTATACTATATCAATCTTCTTACTTACTTAGTGAAAATAGCCAATACTCAGTGAAAATAAATATCCGGAACAGAAAACTAAAAATGTTGTGTATCGTGCAGCCTTAAACTGAATACTAAAATTATATATATAGTGAAAAATCGTTAATTTTCTATTAAAAATAATACCGGTGTAATAACAATTTTTGAAATGAAATTAATGAAAAAATCTATTTTGGGCAGAACGAAGTTTGCCGGGTCAGCTAGTACAATATATGAACGGTATTTTAAAATATTAATTTATCTTTCGGTATAGGAAAACTAGAATGCAATCTTTTTTCCTTGACCCAAAATCGCGATATGGGTTCTCTATGTTATAGTCATCCGATACCGATGATTTTCGCCGACAGCGCTCTGTGTACAATAAATACTCCAAATCTAAAATTTCAGAATTTTAGCCGCAAAAAATGAAGAGTTATTTCCTAAAACGTAGAGTTATGCTTCTGAAATTTGTTTTTTTCTTCCAGTAGTACGCTATGGCGTATTAGTAACCTTGAGTTTTTTTTTAGAGTTGAGTAAAGTAAAAAACCAAGTCCCAAACAGCATATGTCTACGTTTTAGCGTATAACTCTTCAACTTTTGCAGCTAAAATTCTGAAATTTTGGATTTGGAGCACTTATTGTCCACAGAGCGCTGTCGGCGAAAATCATCGGTATCGGATGACTATAACATAGAGAACCCATATCACGATTTTGGGCCAAGGAAAAAAGAGTGCATTCTAGTTTTCCTATACCGAAAGATAAATTAATATTTTAAAATACCGTTCATATATTGTATTGACTTATCTTTGAGAAATTTGCAAAAAAAATTAAGATATATTGTACACAAGAAGAGATAATCGCGAAAATATGCGATTTTGGGCATTCAGCCTCCATAACCGGAAATCAGGCTATATCTCGAAAATGGATCATCCGATTTTAATTTGGATTTCATATCTGGATTCAGCATAAAATTCTGCTTCAACTCGGTGTGCACATTGGCCTGGATATTTTTTTTGTCGATTTTTGCCCAATTTATATTTTCAAAAATTCGTCTTGGTCCATAAAAACCAAATTCCGGAACATCAAAATTAATTTTAGACAAATGTCGTGGAGGAGTTTTCTACTCAGAAAAATGAGAGAAATCCGAATTTAGATGGCGCGGTATCGATTAGTTTCCCTCCATACAAATCGCCCCACCCTAATACACAATCAACTCTATAATCTATAATTAATATAATATTGATGTATAATTACCTCCACCAACAAAAAAGGTTTTTTTTTAAATATAACAGTTTTTTAACGCGAGGAAATTTTATTTTTCCAACATTTTATATGAGTTTTCGTATGACTTCAAAAGTGGGAGGTCTGGATGCAACTTCTACCCTATGTGATGTATCAAGATATTGATAGTACAATATGAACTCAATATTAATGTGCTAATTTCGTCCTCGAGGAAATTTTATTTTTCCAACGCTTTATAAGAGTTTTCGTATGACTGCAAAAGCGGGGGTCTGGATGCAACTTCTGCCCTATGTGATATATCAAAATATTGATAGTATAATATGAACACAATATTTATGTGCTAATTTCGTCCCCCAACAAAAAATTTTGTGCTCGAATTTTATGGGTATTTTTTTAAAAAACAAAAGTGGGGGGTCCAGGTGACCGTTCACCTAGACCCCCCTCAATGGATCAAGATGGCAATAACATAAAATGAATTAGATATTTATGTGCTAATTTCGTCCTCCAAAAGAATTTTTTTTGCTCAATTTAAAAAAAATTCACCTGGGAAGTGGGAGGTCGGTCAACGCTGTACACAATCAACTCTATAATCTATAATTAATATAACATTGATGTAATAATTACCTCCAAGAACAAAAAGATTTTTGTTAAATATAAGAGTTTTTTAACACGAGGAAATTTTATTTTTCCAACATTTTATATGAGTTTTCGTATGACTTCAAAAGTGGTAGGTCTGGATGCAACTTCTGCCCTATGTGATGTATCAAGATATTGATAGTATAATATGAACACAATATTTGCCCCCTGCTGTGGAAAATTATGTATGACGGCGTATTACGCCCTAGATTTCCTGAAGGCGTAAACATATATGGTTTTGCTGATGCTTCCTCCTCGTAAAAAAACACGTTTCCCCGCAAAGTATGCAATGAAAAAAGGAGCCGGTTACATAGGTATTTACCCTGCAAAAAATGCGATTAATCCGGGACGTGTCCGGGATCAATCGCAAGGGAGCATGCGACTAATACAATTTTACATCCCTTTATATGGGGCGAATTGATCGCATTTGTTCGAGCATGTCCTATGAAGAGACTAATTGTTCAATTTGTATACCCGAACGGGTACCAATGTAGATTAATCACTAACATACCGAACGGGTACAAATGTAGATCAATCGCTTTCATCTCTAACGGGTACAAATGTACATCAATCGCTCACATCTCAAACGGGTACAAATGTAGATTAATCGCTTTCATCCCCAACAGGTACAAATGTAGATCAATCGCTTTCTGCACGAAGGGGTACAAATGTAGATTTTTCCAAGTTGTTAGGCAAGGCAATTTTTATCATCAATCGTCAAAAAATTTTAAATGTTCATGCATATTTAAATAAAGAGTATATAATGTTTTACTTTTGTAAAAAAATCTCAACAAATAAATAAAAAAAAATTTAAGTTTTGAGGACGCATTATATGAGCGTAATGTAAAGGATTTTTTCATAGAATATTTTAGGCAACATTTTGTTAAAATTATTATTCATCATTGTTATTAAAAGAAAGGGTGTTTAATTCGTTTTACCGGTTGTTCTACAATTTTTTAAATACATTGCATATTTTGGTAAAATTTCTACATTTAAGGAATCTAGATTTGTACCCGTTCGGAATGAAAGCGATTAATCTACATTTATACCCGTTCGGGATGAAAGCGATTAATCTACATTTATACCCGTTCGGGAACAATTGGTCTACATTTATACCCGTTCGGGAACAATTGGTCTACAATTAGTCTACATTTATACCCGTACGGGAACAATCGGGGACTAATTGTGGACCGATTGTTCTCGAAAGAGATCAATCCGGGACAAATATCTTTCGGTATTAATCGCACATTTTTTTGCAGGGTATATACTTATACATACATACATGCAAGCAAATATGCAGTTAAGATAATAGTTTTGTTCGTTTACGGATATTTTTTGATGTTTTTCGAAAACTTTTGAAAACAAACACTTTGTCGCCGTTTTTTTACGCCAAATCTCCAACAGAAGAGAACCAAGTGAGAGAGAAAACTGACATTTCATTTTGTGAGAAGCTGTTGAATTCTGTTGGACACATTTTTGCCAACAGCAATTTTCCAACAGGAAAACAGCTGATCAAACAACAGCTGACTTGAATTTTTGCAAGTAACGAGATTTGCAAAATATACACATCAATTATAAAATTGGAAAAATACACTAAATTGGCAACAAATATGGATAAATTAAATATGCAAAATAAGTTACATACTTTTTGCGAAGTATTTATATGTATATTATGTACCTTAGTAAATTGTAATCTCCTTTGCGGGAATATATATTAACGGGGCCGCCGTGGTGAAGTGGGGAATGGTGTGGCGGACAGTGGCTAGTCTGCCATACCAGAGGTCATGGGTTGGATCCCCAACCTGGATAGAGGGAAAATTTGTATATAATGATCCACGATCCGATAACAATTAATTTTGCAGAGGGTAGGGGTGGTCTCACAGATCACAAAAAACAAAGTACTACCCTCCGGACGCTTATAGTTCAGGAGACATTCCTTGTTAAATTAATGTATGTATGTGTAGAACATCTTTCTGCGTTGGCGGATTTTGGCAGTGCTTCAGTAAAATTACCCTCAGCCGGCAGAATTCTCTTTCTGGATTAATATCCATGGAGCAATCCACAGTTGTTTTGTATAGAACACGTTTTGCCTTCAACCGCGCTTTACAAAAATAACCCTCAGCCGGGAGAATTCTATTTCTGGAGAACTTTAATATTATAATTTAATAATAGTTGAAAGTCTTAAGATAAGATGAATTATCATCTACAGAATATTTCCTGAAAGTTTCACTGAGCCTGGATAGACAACAAATTCTAACTAAAACCCAATTATCCGGATTTTAAAAATAGCAGCCACTCTAGGCAGTGGGTGGCACACCCTCCGAGAGTAGTTCTGCAGTGGGTCGGCTTCAGTATAATGCGCCCGCCGTATTTATTTTCAAACGACTGGAACTTTCGGGAAATCTTCTATGGATGTTAATTTTACTAATTATAACACTCCCGATCGCTCCGCAGATATAATTCGAGAAAGGAAATTTTGCTGGCTGGGGCTATTTTTTTTAAAGCGCGGCCAAATGCCGCCAACGCAAAAGTTTGTTCTACTCAAAAGTACTGTGGATCGGTCCATAGAGGGTTATTTTTTTAAAGCATGGCCAGGGCCGGGTGCATTAAATTGAAATCTCTTCTGCGGGGCAGCAGACGCGAAGACATACTGCGGTGGAAAACAGTATGGACATGGGTACAAAGAAAAGCAATTTTTAGTGTGATAATTATTACAATGAAATCCTATTTATTAGATAATAACAGCGAACCCCAGCGGGTTAGGGGGTCTAGAATATACCCGTTGTAAGGAATGCCTGTCGTAAGACGCGACTAAAATCCACCGGCCTAGAAGGTTGATGGCCAGGAAAAATCGTTCGCACGACAGTCGGGCTAGTGTCAGAAGGGACTAGTACCCGAGCGTACCGGATTTATCCGGCAAAGGACTGTCACATCCCCTACACTCCCCAAAACCTTCGGGGAGTGTCTTGGTGGCTACAACAACAACAACATGAAGTTAATTGTATTGCAGATACATACATACATATGTGCATATATCTCCACTGTTTTCAGGCAGAATTGTAACTCCATTAGCATTTATATAGAACAAACAGTGCCGATTTATTGTAAAAGAGAGTTCCGGATGCATTTCCGAACTTCAAAAAACCTTTTTGCGAGCCTATGCGAACGATTTTTAGATTGAGGAGGTTATCGCGAAGTGACAAAAGACTGACCAAAACGAAACCCAAAACGAATCAAAAGAAATTAAATAAGAAAAAAACTATGTTTTATTTTATTATTTTTATGTTATATGTACATATATACATAATTAACAGCAATAATTTCCACCAATTTTATTATCATTTTAATTTTAATCCTTTTTATCCTTTGAATTTGGGGCTTGTGAATGTAAATAAAAATCAGCTGTTTGCCAAAGCTGTTGAACTCTGCAAATTTTGTGTTCGTTTACCTCTTACGATATTTTTCTCTTGTGAGAGGATAGGTGACATTTTTCTCCAACACCTGGCTGTTGGAGGCTGCTGAGTAAATGCTGTTGGAGAAAGTACGCGAACGAAGCTAATAAAAGCTTGTTAAATACTCCTTTATTTAAAAAAAAAATTTGTTGGTGGAGGTAATTAGCAGGGTTCGAAGAACGCTCAAAATAAACTCACTCAAACGAATTATCACTTTATAATTCTGAGTTATGCCACTCCAGGGTTTGAAATTGCTTAGCTACTTTTGCTGCATTTGCTATTGCTTTGCTTTTGCTAACGAAAAGTAAATTAGCAAACTCGGCCAGCCGAGTAAAAAACGAGAACACGATTCATTTGCTTCAGTTTTCAACTGAGCCGTGTTTCCTTGTATAGTTAAGCAAAGCAACGCTATTTGGGGGATATCGTTTTACTTCCAGCAATTAGTTGTGTCTTTGCATTTTTTCTGCTTTTGCTTATTTTGCTGAAACTATTTGTTTACGCATATTTCGATTTTTTATACATATTTACTTATGTATGTATGTATGTACACATACTATGTATGTATGTCCATTTGTAAACATCTTTTCATGTTGAATTTTGCTTAAAAACTAGTTTCAGCAAAATAAGCAACTGTAAGCAAAAATTTACCACTCAACTAATTGCTGGAAGTAAAAGCAACCCTCTCAAATAGAGTTGCTTGGCTTAACTATACAAGCAAATACGACTCAGCTGAAAACTGAAGCGAATGATTCGTGTTTTCGTTTTTTGCTCGGCTGAATTCAGCAATAAGCAAAAAACATCGACTATTGCTGTTTTGCAGCAAGCAAATTCAAACCCTGTGCCACTCTTTCACGAGCGCAAATACACAGTGACAACGAACGCAAATCAACGAACGTCAACAGCGATTGCAGTGGCGATAAACTCTTACATAAATTCATTTTAAAATGAAATTCATTTGAAAATTCATTTTTTGAAAACTCATTCTATGATTTTATTTTATGCGTTCATGAATGAGCGCTCATTGAGTTTATCATTTTATGCGTTCGCAAGGGTTTTTTGTGTGGTTTAAGCAGCTACATAATGGCATTATGAAGGCGTAGTTTTTTAATGATGGCGTGCGTTTATTAGACCATAAATATGATGTATGTATGTATCTATATACATATTTATAATATAGGGCGTTTTTTAATCAAAATCGGAAATAGGACGTTATTGAAACAATTTTTGAAATAGGGCGATCTTTTACTCAGCCGTCGATATGAACACAAATATGTACATATGTATATATATAAATATGTATATAAATTTTTAAAAATATTAATTTAAATAAACTAAATAATTTTATTAGATTGAATAAATACATAATAAAATTGTTAAAATGCAACTTCAATATACATACATATGTAAATATATATCGCTATGAGAGCGAAGGTGTTTTAAAATATTATAAATATGTACATACAAACATATGTACATACATATATATGTACGTCCACACATGCATGCATATGTGTGTACATACATACATCATATTTATGGTGTAATAAACGTCAATAAAAAACTACGCCTTCATAATTCCATTAGCTTAAACCTCACAAAAAACCCTTGCGAAAGCATAAAATGATAATCTCAATGAGCGCTCATGAACGCATAAAATGATAAACTCAAAGAGCGAATTTACCAGAAAAATTGTACGATAATTTCTTTTTGAGTGAATTTATGCATTGAGTTTATCGCCACCGCTATGAGCGATCGATTGCTGTTGTTCGTTAGTTCACTCGCTATTTGAGTGTTTATACATTTTTCTTTGAATATTTGTTTGTGATATGAGAAGAATGTATTTTTGAGCGTTCATGAGTGAGTTTTTCCGTACCCTGGCAATTAGTACATCAATATTATATTAATTAAAGATTATATAGTTGGTTTTGTACACTGTTCACCTACCTCCCACTTCCCAAGTTAATTTTTTTTTTTAATTTAACCTAAGTGACGAGGTGAAATTTTGTGACATAGTTTACGACGTGGTGGTAAATTTTTTTTCTACGCATTTTACTTAAAACTCAATAAAAATTAAATTTTTTTATAATAATTTTTGCATTGGAAAGAGGACAGTCCTTTTTCAAATGAAATTGATAAAAAAAGTTAATTAAATTTCTTAAATCAATAAAGTTTTTACTATAATTCACAAGGCCTTGAGATAAGGCCTATAGATAAAAGGTAAAACAAAAACTTTCTTTAAACTTCAGAGACGGGTTTTCATAAAAAAATATATATTTTTAAATATATAATAGGAATTTTATATAAACAATTTTTTTTTAGAAAATGCTGGCCAGTCTTTTTGAAGTTTTTTTTTTTTTCATAATAATATAATATAATACAATGGCGCTATTATAACTCTGACGAGTTTTATGGCCGAGCTTCTCTCCCAATTCGAGGTGTGCTCCTTTTTGTTTTTCCTACTAATTGGGTTGACCTACAGTTTTATGCCGGCTCCGAACGGCGAATGCATTTTTCATAATAACGTGGGCGTATAAAATGAACCACGAAACGATTTTTTTAATTTTTCTTAAAATAATCATTTGAAGAAGTGGTAAAATTAATAATCCATGTTGGTCAAATTGCCAGTGAGAGAAGTTTTAAATGGAAATAAATCATTTTTGAAGAAAAAGTTACGTTAACGTCGAGGTGTGGTAATTTTTACACCGATATCATAATTTATCCGTTATTGGAGACCTTCCACCATAGAAACTATACTGATCGATAATTATGATGACATGAGTAGATTCTAAAAGCATCAAAATGCTGCAGAGAAGCGAGATGTGGTAAATTTCCAAAAATTGCATTCGAAGAAAAACTAACGTTACCCTAGACGTGGGGAAATTTTTACACCACCATCATCATTTCTCGTCAAATGTTACACTTTCCTCCATAAAACAAAACGGGTCAATAATTACAACGAGTTGGGAAGATACTAAGAGAGTAAACTTGCTGGACGGTAAATTAAAAGAGATATTTAAAGAAACTGTAATTCGGTGTAAAAATTATCACGTCGCAAGTTAAAGGTTAAGCAAAAAAAAATTTTTTGGGGGACGAAATTAGCACATACATAAATATCAAATTCATTTTGTGTTATTACCATCTTGATCCATTGAGGGGGGGGGGGGGGGGTGGTCTAGGTGACACCCCACTTTTGATTTTTAAAAAAATACCCTTAAAATTCGAGCACAAAATTTTTTGTTGGGTTACGAAATTAGCACATAAATCCTAGCCTATCAATTTTCAAATCCATTGAGTGGGGGGTCCAGCTTAACGGACCCTTATTTTCATAAAGAAATATGAAAATGTTTAACAACTAGGTTTTTTTACAGGACAAACGGAGCAGAAAATGTAGTATTGTTCGGGAAGAGGACGAAGATGAGCCTGGCTATGAGAATACAAACGATGATAACGAGTTAAAAGTAGCTGTTACCAGACGTGAGTCAATATCTGATGGTCGTTTAAATTGTGTTGTCCAGGAGCGAACAAAGCCAAATACAACGGCACAAAAAGTAAACGATCGCGTAAAAGTGACTACGTCAACTGACGCTGCATTAGTTCACAAACTTAACCAAATTGAAAACAATACCGCTTGTGATACAAATGTGAAAGATGATGCAGAAAGCCACAGGAACTTTAAATGGCAAACAACAATGGATGACGCTTTGGGGAAAATGAGAGATCTTGAAATATGCAAATTTAATCTTATGCCCATGGGTAATGAAAATCTAGTTCTGACTCAACGTAGAAGTAAATTAAGTAAGATTCGAACACCATCGTGCAGTAGCTCCGAGGCATCAGATGATGATACAAAGGCGCGCAACAAGAAAAAATTTAATAAATTCGTTGGTGATTCTCCAACAAGATTTAGAATGCATCGTCGAGATTCTCACGATGACTCAAGTGATTCACAAGATCAGTCCTGCCCTCCATCTGGATCTCAAATACCTTCGGCGTATATAGTAGCGGACAGCAATACAAACGTTACTGATAAAAAAGACGACCAAAAGCACAGTAAAGAGGTAATTAATTCAGGAATTGTATATAACTGGTTGGTTATTAACATACATTCTAACATGCATGAGGTTAACAACAAATGTTATTAGCGAAAAAATTTTAATATTTACATATGCATGTATGCACCTGCTGCCACAACTGATCAATGAAAACGAAAAAAAAAACGCGAAAATTCTAAGTGTGTTCCGCACTAACGCATACATACGTGTTGCGACGCACTATGGCGCCTTTTGGCTTTTTTCCTAGCAAAAATTATAACTTTTGAACCAATAGAGATATTTAAAAGATTTAAACTGCATCTGAAAGCCAATTATTTGAACTTTTTGTGGTAGAAAAATCATAGGCCCACAACAACAGGATGCCTCAAACTAATTCGTCAAAGTTTAATTTTTTTTATAAAAATGCAAAAATGACTAAAATCTTAATTAAAAAAAAAAATTAAAGTGTGAATAACGGGTATTCATGAAAATCTTCACTTCGCTTCGTTGCTGTAGTTGTTGATATTTGCACGGCTATGCATGCAAGCATTTGTAAGTACATGTCTATCTACCTACCTACCACTGACAGTGCCAAGCGATTCACACGGACGCAGCAGTGCACTAACACAAAGGTCATTTACGTTTACGCGTAAACTTTACCTCTTTTTCGAAATCACTCGTAGCTACAGCAAAGATGTTTACACATCAATAATTAAATTCGGTTTATAAAGTTTGATTTGAGCGTTAGACCAGATAAGTCAACTATTTTGGCAAAGGGATGCTCTCATTGTTTGTTTACGTTTGACGGAAATACGCTGTGTTTTATATGATGCGAAAACCTCTTAAAGTGGGCGCCCATTTTCAAAATTTGTATGAATTATCCAACTAAACGTATAAATATTACTGTTAGTGCAAAATTTCATTCCTTTATGACTTAGTTACAAAGATGTCACTTCATAAATTTCACAAGGTTTTAGAAATTTTTTTATAATGGCCCGATCTTAATAATAATAATAATAATAATAATAATAATAATAATAATAATAATAATAATAATAATAATAATAATAATAATAATAATAATAATAATAATAATAATAATAATAATAATAATAATAATAATAATAATAATAATAATAATAATAATAATAATAATAATAATAATAATAATAATAATAATAATAATAATAATAATAATAATAATAATAATAATAATAATAATAATAATAATAATAATAATAATAATAATAATAATAATAATAATAATAATAATAATAATAATAATAATAATAATAATAATAATAATAATAATAATAATAATAATAATAATAATAATAATAATAATAATAATAATAATAATAATAATAATAATAATAATAATAATAATAATAATAATAATAATAATAATAATAATAATAATAATAATAATAATAATAATAATAATAATAATAATAATAATAATAATAATAATAATAATAATAATAATAATAATAATAATAATAATAATAATAATAATAATAATAATAATAATAATAATAATAATAATAATAATAATAATAATAATAATAATAATAATAATAATAATAATAATAATAATAATAATAATAATAATAATAATAATAATAATAATAATAATAATAATAATAATAATAATAATAATAATAATAATAATAATAATAATAATAATAATAATAATAATAATAATAATAATAATAATAATAATAATAATAATAATAATAATAATAATAATAATAATAATAATAATAATAATAATAATAATAATAATAATAATAATAATAATAATAATAATAATAATAATAATAATAATAATAATAATAATAATAATAATAATAATAATAATAATAATAATAATAATAATAATAATAATAATAATAATAATAATAATAATAATAATAATAATAATAATAATAATAATAATAATAATAATAATAATAATAATAATAATAATAATAATAATAATAATAATAATAATAATAATAATAATAATAATAATAATAATAATAATAATAATAATAATAATAATAATAATAATAATAATAATAATAATAATAATAATAATAATAATAATAATAATAATAATAATAATAATAATAATAATAATAATAATAATAATAATAATAATAATAATAATAATAATAATAATAATAATAATAATAATAATAATAATAATAATAATAATAATAATAATAATAATAATAATAATAATAATAATAATAATAATAATAATAATAATAATAATAATAATAATAATAATAATAATAATAATAATAATAATAATAATAATAATAATAATAATAATAATAATAATAATAATAATAATAATAATAATAATAATAATAATAATAATAATAATAATAATAATAATAATAATAATAATAATAATAATAATAATAATAATAATAATAATAATAATAATAATAATAATAATAATAATAATAATAATAATAATAATAATAATAATAATAATAATAATAATAATAATAATAATAATAATAATAATAATAATAATAATAATAATAATAATAATAATAATAATAATAATAATAATAATAATAATAATAATAATAATAATAATAATAATAATAATAATAATAATAATAATAATAATAATAATAATAATAATAATAATAATAATAATAATAATAATAATAATAATAATAATAATAATAATAATAATAATAATAATAATAATAATAATAATAATAATAATAATAATAATAATAATAATAATAATAATAATAATAATAATAATAATAATAATAATAATAATAATAATAATAATAATAATAATAATAATAATAATAATAATAATAATAATAATAATAATAATAATAATAATAATAATAATAATAATAATAATAATAATAATAATAATAATAATAATAATAATAATAATAATAATAATAATAATAATAATAATAATAATAATAATAATAATAATAATAATAATAATAATAATAATAATAATAATAATAATAATAATAATAATAATAATAATAATAATAATAATAATAATAATAATAATAATAATAATAATAATAATAATAATAATAATAATAATAATAATAATAATAATAATAATAATAATAATAATAATAATAATAATAATAATAATAATAATAATAATAATAATAATAATAATAATAATAATAATAATAATAATAATAATAATAATAATAATAATAATAATAATAATAATAATAATAATAATAATAATAATAATAATAATAATAATAATAATAATAATAATAATAATAATAATAATAATAATAATAATAATAATAATAATAATAATAATAATAATAATAATAATAATAATAATAATAATAATAATAATAATAATAATAATAATAATAATAATAATAATAATAATAATAATAATAATAATAATAATAATAATAATAATAATAATAATAATAATAATAATAATAATAATAATAATAATAATAATAATAATAATAATAATAATAATAATAATAATAATAATAATAATAATAATAATAATAATAATAATAATAATAATAATAATAATAATAATAATAATAATAATAATAATAATAATAATAATAATAATAATAATAATAATAATAATAATAATAATAATAATAATAATAATAATAATAATAATAATAATAATAATAATAATAATAATAATAATAATAATAATAATAATAATAATAATAATAATAATAATAATAATAATAATAATAATAATAATAATAATAATAATAATAATAATAATAATAATAATAATAATAATAATAATAATAATAATAATAATAATAATAATAATAATAATAATAATAATAATAATAATAATAATAATAATAATAATAATAATAATAATGATAATGATAATGATAATGATAATGATAATGATAATGATAATGATAATGATAATGATAATGATAATGATAATGATAATGATAATGATAATGATAATGATAATGATAATGATAATGATAATGATAATGATAATGATAATGATAATGATAATGATAATGATAATGATAATGATAATGATAATGATAATGATAATGATAATGATAATGATAATGATAATGATAATGATAATGATAATGATAATGATAATGATAATGATAATGATAATGATAATGATAATGATAATGATAATGATAATGATAATGATAATGATAATGATAATGATAATGATAATGATAATGATAATGATAATGATAATGATAATGATAATGATAATGATAATGATAATGATAATGATAATGATAATGATAATGATAATGATAATGATAATGATAATGATAATGATAATGATAATGATAATGATAATGATAATGATAATGATAATGATAATGATAATGATAATGATAATGATAATGATAATGATAATGATAATGATAATGATAATGATAATGATAATGATAATGATAATGATAATGATAATGATAATGATAATGATAATGATAATGATAATGATAATGATAATGATAATGATAATGATAATGATAATGATAATGATAATGATAATGATAATGATAATGATAATGATAATGATAATGATAATGATAATGATAATGATAATGATAATGATAATGATAATGATAATGATAATGATAATGATAATGATAATGATAATGATAATGATAATGATAATGATAATGATAATGATAATGATAATGATAATGATAATGATAATGATAATGATAATGATAATGATAATGATAATGATAATGATAATGATAATGATAATGATAATGATAATGATAATGATAATGATAATGATAATGATAATGATAATGATAATGATAATGATAATGATAATGATAATGATAATGATAATGATAATGATAATGATAATGATAATGATAATGATAATGATAATGATAATGATAATGATAATGATAATGATAATGATAATGATAATGATAATGATAATGATAATGATAATGATAATGATAATGATAATGATAATGATAATGATAATGATAATGATAATGATAATGATAATGATAATGATAATGATAATGATAATGATAATGATAATGATAATGATAATGATAATGATAATGATAATGATAATGATAATGATAATGATAATGATAATGATAATGATAATGATAATGATAATGATAATGATAATGATAATGATAATGATAATGATAATGATAATGATAATGATAATGATAATGATAATGATAATGATAATGATAATGATAATGATAATGATAATGATAATGATAATGATAATGATAATGATAATGATAATGATAATGATAATGATAATGATAATGATAATGATAATGATAATGATAATGATAATGATAATGATAATGATAATGATAATGATAATGATAATGATAATGATAATGATAATGATAATGATAATGATAATGATAATGATAATGATAATGATAATGATAATGATAATGATAATGATAATGATAATGATAATGATAATGATAATGATAATGATAATGATAATGATAATGATAATGATAATTATAATTATAATTATAATTATAATTATAATTATAATTATAATTATAATTATAATTATAATTATAATTATAATTATAATTATAATTATAATTATAATTATAATGATAATGATAATGATAATGATAATGATAATGATAATTATAATTATAATGATAATGATAATGATAATGATAATGATAATGATAATGATAATGATAATTATAATGATAATTATAATGATAATGATAATGATAATGATAATTATAATGATAATGATAATTATAATGATAATGATAATGATAATGATAATGATAATGATAATTATAATTATAATGATAATGATAATGATAATGATAATGATAATTATAATGATAATGATAATGATAATGATAATGATAATGATAATGATAATGATAATGATAATGATAATGATAATGATAATGATAATGATAATGATAATGATAATGATAATGATAATGATAATGATAATGATAATGATAATGATAATGATAATGATAATGATAATGATAATGATAATGATAATGATAATGATAATGATAATGATAATGATAATGATAATGATAATGATAATGATAATGATAATGATAATGATAATGATAATGATAATGATAATGATAATGATAATGATAATGATAATGATAATGATAATGATAATGATAATGATAATGATAATGATAATGATAATGATAATGATAATGATAATGATAATGATAATGATAATGATAATGATAATGATAATGATAATGATAATGATAATGATAATGATAATGATAATGATAATGATAATGATAATGATAATGATAATGATAATGATAATGATAATGATAATGATAATGATAATGATAATGATAATGATAATGATAATGATAATGATAATGATAATGATAATGATAATGATAATGATAATGATAATGATAATGATAATGATAATGATAATGATAATGATAATGATAATGATAATGATAATGATAATGATAATGATAATGATAATGATAATGATAATGATAATGATAATGATAATGATAATGATAATGATAATGATAATGATAATGATAATGATAATGATAATGATAATGATAATGATAATGATAATGATAATGATAATGATAATGATAATGATAATGATAATGATAATGATAATGATAATGATAATTATAATGATAATGATAATGATAATGATAATGATAATGATAATGATAATGATAATTATAATTATAATTATAATGATAATGATAATGATAATGATAATGATAATTATAATTATAATGATAATGATAATGATAATGATAATGATAATGATAATGATAATGATAATGATAATGATAATTATAATGATAATGATAATGATAATGATAATTATAATTATAATGATAATGATAATGATAATGATAATGATAATTATAATTATAATGATAATGATAATGATAATGATAATGATAATGATAATGATAATGATAATGATAATGATAATGATAATGATAATGATAATGATAATGATAATGATAATGATAATGATAATGATAATGATAATGATAATGATAATGATAATGATAATGATAATGATAATGATAATGATAATGATAATGATAATGATAATGATAATGATAATGATAATGATAATGATAATGATAATGATAATGATAATGATAATGATAATGATAATGATAATGATAATGATAATGATAATGATAATGATAATGATAATGATAATGATAATGATAATGATAATGATAATGATAATGATAATGATAATGATAATGATAATGATAATGATAATGATAATGATAATGATAATGATAATGATAATGATAATGATAATGATAATGATAATGATAATGATAATGATAATGATAATGATAATGATAATGATAATGATAATGATAATGATAATGATAATGATAATGATAATGATAATGATAATGATAATGATAATGATAATGATAATGATAATGATAATGATAATGATAATGATAATGATAATGATAATGATAATGATAATGATAATGATAATGATAATGATAATGATAATGATAATGATAATGATAATGATAATGATAATGATAATGATAATGATAATGATAATGATAATGATAATGATAATGATAATGATAATGATAATGATAATGATAATGATAATGATAATGATAATGATAATGATAATGATAATGATAATGATAATGATAATGATAATGATAATGATAATGATAATGATAATGATAATGATAATGATAATGATAATGATAATGATAATGATAATGATAATGATAATGATAATGATAATGATAATGATAATGATAATGATAATGATAATGATAATGATAATGATAATGATAATGATAATGATAATGATAATGATAATGATAATGATAATGATAATGATAATGATAATGATAATGATAATGATAATGATAATGATAATGATAATGATAATGATAATGATAATGATAATGATAATGATAATGATAATGATAATGATAATGATAATGATAATAATAATAATGTTGATGTTGGCCATCAGCCTGCTTAGCGCTGCTGTGGTCCTCGACGCCTTTTCTGTGGCATACTGGATGTGAGCTCCGTAAGTAAGCTTGGAGTCAATTTTAATACCTAGGTATTTTACAGCTGTCTGTGTCGTTATTAGATTATCACTTACGCGCATTTCAACTTGCAGTGGTATTTGTCGTCTCGTGATGAGCATTATTTCTGTCTTCTCAGTTGCTAGCTGCAGTCCCTGAGACGCCAGCCAATGCTGTGTTCGAATCATCACTTGGTTGATCTTGCGTTGTGCTTCATTTGTGTCTCTGGCGGTGATGACAGCCGCCACATCATCTGCGAAACCAGTTAAAAAGGTGTTGTCCGGCATTTCTATGCGCAGTATATCGTCGTAGGCAGCGTTCCAGAGGTCAGGTCCGAGAATTGAGCCCTGTGCTGCTCCAGCTGTGATCTGCATCGTCTTTGTCCCGCTACTTGTTTCGTACAGTAGTGTGCGATCTCGTAGGTAGCTCCGAATAATTGTATTCAAGTATTCTGGTGCCTGGAACTTGTCTTCGATCGCCCTCAGAATGTTGCGCCAACTAGCGTTGTTGAATGCGTTTCTAACGTCAAGTGTCATAAGTACTACCACCGGTCTTGAGTGGTGGTTTCCTTCTTGCGTTGCTGCAGCCGCTTTCATGACATCTCGTATGGCGCCAATTGTTGATCTGCCTTTTCTGAAGCCGTGTTGCCTCTCGCTCAAGTCACCAGCTTCCGCGATCGCCGCTGATAGCCTGGGTTTGATCATTTTCTCAAGAAGTTTACCCGCTGTATCCAACATACAAAGTGGTCTGAATGACTTGGTTGCTGTCGCGTTACTTTTTGCCTTGTCGATGAGAACGAGGCGTTGTTTCTTCCAGCACTCGGGGAAGACTCCCTCGGTTAGGCATGTGTTGTACATTTTCAGCATTGCCTGTGGTCTGCGTAAGGCCAGGCACTTCAAGATTTCTGCCGGTATGCCGTCCGGTCCGGGTGCTTTATTGTTCTTGAGGCCGGATACGGCTTCTTCGAGTTCCTTTTCTGTGAATGGAATAGCATTATTTGGTCTGGTGCGTTGTTTTTCTGTTCTGACAGGGTGTGCCGGGAACAACTTCTGCACGATGTCGTCCATCGTTTCCGCGTCCATGTAATTTTCGGATGTCTTAGCACCCAGTTTTTTCATCACTAGTTTGTATCCTAGCCCCCATGGATCAGAGTTTACGTCAGCGCAGAGTTGTGCCCATTTCTCTTTTTTGCTGCATGCGATGGCTCGCCCTAGCTCTTTCTTGGCCCTCTTGTAGGCATCATGTTCTGCGTTTGCATCACCTCGGCGGTGTGCTCGAGTAAAATGACGTCTGCTGCGTGTGCAGGCTTGTCTGGCACGTGATATTTCATCGTTCCACCAATATACTGGCTGCCTACCGTTTCTACCTTTTCTTGGCATCGCGGCGTCGCAGGCTATGTTTATAGCGTGCATCGTGTGTTCGACTAAATTTCTTGCGTTCATCCGGTCGTTCGTGGCAAGTATTAGTCTATCAAATTCCGTTAGTAGGCGTTCTTCGTTCAAGCGGTCAACGTTCCATCTTTTAATATGTTTTGTGGTGCCATTTTGTTCTCTGTGGCTTTGTTGGCTCGCTACAATAAAGGAGATGTACTGATGGTCGCTCGCGGTAAAATCTTCTAGTACTTCCCACGTATGTATTCTTCCACCGATATTTTCGCTGGCGAGGGTTATATCTGGCGTTGTTGCCTCGCATCCGGGCCGCCTGTATGTAGTGTCGGTCTGTGTATTAATGACCGTCAGCCCAAGCCTTGCAGCCATTTCTAGAGTTCTGCCCCCTCTTGAGTCCGTTTTGCGAGAACCCCACTCAGTAGCTCGTGCATTAAAGTCGCCTGCGACTATGAGAGAATTGTCTATTTCCCGGCCTTTGTCCTCAATGGCGTTCAGTTTTCCTTGGAAAGTGCCAATGGTGTCGCTTGGTGTGAGATAGCAACTAATCACCGTTATGCCTTCGATGCAAGTATATACAAAGCAGTTACCTTTGCCGCTGTTAGTTGAGTGAGCTTTGCTGTTGCTAGGCAACCAAATCGCTGCAGTTTTGCTGTCGTCCTCTATCCAGATACCACTACCTTTCATTGTGTATTGCTCACTTATTAGCACGATATCCACTTTTTGTTCGAAGACAATTTGTGTCAGAAGTGCGTGAGCCGTTCTGCTCCTATGGAGGTTTGCTTGTAGTACTTTCAAGCCCATACCGTCGGTTTTCTAATCGCAGTGCACCTGCTCGATCCTGCGACATGGTTAGTTCGCTCCAGACCTACTTGTGTGCAAAGACAGCATTTTTCGGGATTAGTGCAGTCGCGTTTGACGTGTCCCTTCTCTCCGCACTGCATGCATGTGTCACTTCTGTCGGGCCCGACACACTGTTGTTTTAGGTGTCCGGCGCCGAAGCATTTGTAGCAGCGTTTGATTGCATCGCGTTCCTTGATTCTGCATCTGCATCGCATGTAGCCGATCTTGATCCTCCGCAGCTCACAGATGGCTTTAGCGGTGTCTATCGATACCGTCACGAAAGCGCGGCGTTGCTCTCTCACGTTGGTGTTAGTGACATGCACTTTTATGTTTTCTGCTGGCGGTTTGACAGCTTTATTCACAGCTTCGACAACTTCCTCCGACGTCGTTAAGCTATCTAGGTCTCGTATCTCAACTGTGGCTAATTGTTGTAAGCTCACCACGGTTGCATTGCTGCCCAGTGTTTCTCTGATGACTCCGCACAGCTGCTCGCGATTGCCTTCTTTCGTTACCTCCAAGAGAATATTTCCGCCCTTTGTTTTACGTGTCGAGCGTATCTCAATTTCGGCTTCGTCTAATTTGGCCTTTTCACGAATACCTTTGATGATGTCCGCGTAGGTGCTGCCTTGGGACGGTTTTACGAGCACAGCTTGTGGCCTTTTCCTCGGTGGTCTGCGCGGCTTATCTTCCTTTTTCTTCCTCGTTGGCGTTTGATTTTCGCTTGTAGTCATCGAGCATTTCTTCTCCAACCCTGCACGCTGCCTCTTACTGTGTACAGTTTGCCACGCTGTTGAGCTTTCAGATCTATTCCTTTTGCCCGTTTCTTGGGCTGCGGGGCTCGTAGCTGGACGTTTCGCGCTCGACCCTGATTCGATCTGAGTTGCAAGAGTCTTGGGCGCCACTTCGGTTTGGGTTTCTGCTGTCGCAGTCACCGCATCGCGCTTTTGAGTGATCCCATCTCTCCTTTGCCTTTCCATCGCCTTCCACGTGCGGCGGTAGTTCTCGATCACGTCGAGTAGTTCGCCGAGCTCAGATATACCATCTTTTACATCCATGTGTATGTTCTTTTGTCTGTTCATGCCTTGTTTCATCTTTCTTAGAACTTTTCGGCACTTCGTTAACGTTTCTTCCTCTAGTGCCCTCGTTCTGTAGATCATCTCCTGTCGGGGCGAGCTGATTTTTGGATTTTGCGGCGTATGGCTTGGGATCTGCTCATTCGCGTCCTTATCAGCTATTGGATGTTTTGCGGGACTGTGTGCTCCTGCTTTATCAGCTATTGGATGTTTTGCGGGACTGTGTGCTCCTGCTGTCCCTAACGTAGGTGATCTTCGTAACAAGTTGCTTCTCGCGAAAGCAACCGCATCTTCGTTGTCCTTCCTTGTAGCATTAGATGGTGTGGAGGCCAAGGGTCCCACTTCCACACCACTGCAGTCGCTGGATGACGACGGGTGGGAGCCTGCTTGCTCACTCCCTTTTCCCGCCGGTACTGGGGGTTCCAATCCCTGCACCGTATGGTTATTCCTCTTCTTTTCTTCCATGTTTTTTTTTTTTGTTCTGGGATTTCTACCCATAGCCGTTTATACCTACAGCAAGGTGAAGGACGTTCAGCCGCTCATCTTGAGACAGACGCTGACCCAAGAGCCGACCAATATGATGCAGACGCTTTTGGGTTTTTGGTTCTAGTTTCTTGTTGGTTCGCCCCGGATATTTGATTTCTCCGATACCAGTCATATCTGACAAGCCTTCCCTGATCCACCACCTAGGGAGGCGCCTGGTGGCCGAAAAACTAGATAAAAAGCAGCCCCAATAATAATAATAATAATAATAATAATAATAATAATAATAATAATAATAATAATAATAATAATAATAATAATAATAATAATAATAATAATAATAATAATAATAATAATAATAATAATAATAATAATAATAATAATAATAATAATAATAATAATAATAATAATAATAATAATAATAATAATAATAATAATAATAATAATAATAATAATAATAATAATAATAATAATAATAATAATAATAATAATAATAATAATAATAATAATAATAATAATAATAATAATAATAATAATAATAATAATAATAATAATAATAATAATAATAATAATAATAATAATAATAATAATAATAATAATAATAATAATAATAATAATAATAATAATAATAATAATAATAATAATAATAATAATAATAATAATAATAATAATAATAATAATAATAATAATAATAATAATAATAATAATAATAATAATAATAATAATAATAATAATAATAATAATAATAATAATAATAATAATAATAATAATAATAATAATAATAATAATAATAATAATAATAATAATAATAATAATAATAATAATAATAATAATAATAATAATAATAATAATAATAATAATAATAATAATAATAATAATAATAATAATAATAATAATAATAATAATAATAATAATAATAATAATAATAATAATAATAATAATAATAATAATAATAATAATAATAATAATAATAATAATAATAATAATAATAATAATAATAATAATAATAATAATAATAATAATAATAATAATAATAATAATAATAATAATAATAATAATAATAATAATAATAATAATAATAATAATAATAATAATAATAATAATAATAATAATAATAATAATAATAATAATAATAATAATAATAATAATAATAATAATAATAATAATAATAATAATAATAATAATAATAATAATAATAATAATAATAATAATAATAATAATAATAATAATAATAATAATAATAATAATAATAATAATAATAATAATAATAATAATAATAATAATAATAATAATAATAATAATAATAATAATAATAATAATAATAATAATAATAATAATAATAATAATAATAATAATAATAATAATAATAATAATAATAATAATAATAATAATAATAATAATAATAATAATAATAATAATAATAATAATAATAATAATAATAATAATAATAATAATAATAATAATAATAATAATAATAATAATAATAATAATAATAATAATAATAATAATAATAATAATAATAATAATAATAATAATAATAATAATAATAATAATAATAATAATAATAATAATAATAATAATAATAATAATAATAATAATAATAATAATAATAATAATAATAATAATAATAATAATAATAATAATAATAATAATAATAATAATAATAATAATAATAATAATAATAATAATAATAATAATAATAATAATAATAATAATAATAATAATAATAATAATAATAATAATAATAATAATAATAATAATAATAATAATAATAATAATAATAATAATAATAATAATAATAATAATAATAATAATAATAATAATAATAATAATAATAATAATAATAATAATAATAATAATAATAATAATAATAATAATAATAATAATAATAATAATAATAATAATAATAATAATAATAATAATAATAATAATAATAATAATAATAATAATAATAATAATAATAATAATAATAATAATAATAATAATAATAATAATAATAATAATAATAATAATAATAATAATAATAATAATAATAATAATAATAATAATAATAATAATAATAATAATAATAATAATAATAATAATAATAATAATAATAATAATAATAATAATAATAATAATAATAATAATAATAATAATAATAATAATAATAATAATAATAATAATAATAATAATAATAATAATAATAATAATAATAATAATAATAATAATAATAATAATAATAATAATAATAATAATAATAATAATAATAATAATAATAATAATAATAATAATAATAATAATAATAATAATAATAATAATAATAATAATAATAATAATAATAATAATAATAATAATAATAATAATAATAATAATAATAATAATAATAATAATAATAATAATAATAATAATAATAATAATAATAATAATAATAATAATAATAATAATAATAATAATAATAATAATAATAATAATAATAATAATAATAATAATAATAATAATAATAATAATAATAATAATAATAATAATAATAATAATAATAATAATAATAATAATAATAATAATAATAATAATAATAATAATAATAATAATAATAATAATAATAATAATAATAATAATAATAATAATAATAATAATAATAATAATAATAATAATAATAATAATAATAATAATAATAATAATAATAATAATAATAATAATAATAATAATAATAATAATAATAATAATAATAATAATAATAATAATAATAATAATAATAATAATAATAATAATAATAATAATAATAATAATAATAATAATAATAATAATAATAATAATAATAATAATAATAATAATAATAATAATAATAATAATAATAATAATAATAATAATAATAATAATAATAATAATAATAATAATAATAATAATAATAATAATAATAATAATAATAATAATAATAATAATAATAATAATAATAATAATAATAATAATAATAATAATAATAATAATAATAATAATAATAATAATAATAATAATAATAATAATAATAATAATAATAATAATAATAATAATAATAATAATAATAATAATAATAATAATAATAATAATAATAATAATAATAATAATAATAATAATAATAATAATAATAATAATAATAATAATAATAATAATAATAATAATAATAATAATAATAATAATAATAATAATAATAATAATAATAATAATAATAATAATAATAATAATAATAATAATAATAATAATAATAATAATAATAATAATAATAATAATAATAATAATAATAATAATAATAATAATAATAATAATAATAATAATAATAATAATAATAATAATAATAATAATAATAATAATAATAATAATAATAATAATAATAATAATAATAATAATAATAATAATAATAATAATAATAATAATAATAATAATAATAATAATAATAATAATAATAATAATAATAATAATAATAATAATAATAATAATAATAATAATAATAATAATAATAATAATAATAATAATAATAATAATAATAATAATAATAATAATAATAATAATAATAATAATAATAATAATAATAATAATAATAATAATAATAATAATAATAATAATAATAATAATAATAATAATAATAATAATAATAATAATAATAATAATAATAATAATAATAATAATAATAATAATAATAATAATAATAATAATAATAATAATAATAATAATAATAATAATAATAATAATAATAATAATAATAATAATAATAATAATAATAATAATAATAATAATAATAATAATAATAATAATAATAATAATAATAATAATAATAATAATAATAATAATAATAATAATAATAATAATAATAATAATAATAATAATAATAATAATAATAATAATAATAATAATAATAATAATAATAATAATAATAATAATAATAATAATAATAATAATAATAATAATAATAATAATAATAATAATAATAATAATAATAATAATAATAATAATAATAATAATAATAATAATAATAATAATAATAATAATAATAATAATAATAATAATAATAATAATAATAATAATAATAATAATAATAATAATAATAATAATAATAATAATAATATAATAATAATAATAATAATAATAATAATAATAATAATAATAATAATAATAATAATAATAATAATAATAATAATAATAATAATAATAATAATAATAATAATAATAATAATAATAATAATAATAATAATAATAATAATAATAATAATAATATAATAATAATAATAATAATAATAATAATAATAATAATAATAATAATAATAATAATAATAATAATAATAATAATAATAATAATAATAATAATAATAATAATAATAATAATAATAATAATAATAATAATAATAATAATAATAATAATAATAATAATAATAATAATAATAATAATAATAATAATAATAATAATAATAATAATAATAATAATAATAATAA